>JAJAGP010004197.1:0-31233 GCA_025084515.1 Ancistrus triradiatus | reverse complement strand
AAAAAAAAAAAAAAAAAAAAAAAAAAAAAAAAAAGTCTCTCTCTCTCTCTCTCTCTTACAGAGACTGCGCACGCGCCCAACCGGCAGCTCGGGAGAAAGAGAAAGCGATGACGCGCTGTGTTAAAAGGCTGTTGTCAATTAGGGTTGTTCCCTCACTCCTATTGGCAGACTGTTGGTATATTCCAGAAGTTGAGTAGTGGTGCAGACGGTGCACGGAACTAATTTAAGTTAAGGACAGATGCTTTCCTCGTTATGCTCCGAAGTTTAATGAACTGTTCATGGACATTGCGGATGCTGATATCTGTTACTGTTGTGTAGAGTGCTTACATTTACCAGTAAGTTTATGTCCATAGATTTTACTGTTTAGGGTCTATATGTAGTGTCTTGGTTCGTTAATACCTGAATCTTAGTAAGTTGTATAACATGTTATTGTCTGATACTTCAGTTAATGTTGTTACAAAGACTTCAATGTTGATAAAGCATGTTTGTTAATTAGTGGACCACGCCATGAGCACATGGGACTTGCGCAAGCGCAGTATGAACCGATGTAGCCACCTAGTGTCGTAACTCAGATACTGCGTTATATTTCTGAAGCTTTTATGGCAACCTGTTAATGCATCAGTAATACTTAATGGTGACTAGAATTATTATAATGCTTATTGTATTAATGCGTGCAATAATTTACATAAACACAATGAGAGAAGCGGGAAGGGCAATGGGATAAGAGGGAGGTGCTCCAGCTGCCGCAGCGGCGAGTCTAAAGCTCCGGAGGGCTCCGGCGGAGCCGTGATGCAGCGTAGGGGACGCGAACAAAGGATCCTTACCCTGCTCTAGCATCTAAAGCCCTAGCATTACCATCCGGCTTCCCATCCGTACCATTAATGTTTCTCTACAAAGGCCGATACCGGCGAATGTCCGCTGCAGCACGTCCGAGCCGGGTGAGAGCTCAGATGGACGATGGTACCCCCATCATGGGTGATGGTGCGACACCGACTTAGCTCAGGACAGACCTTATATGCCGGAGTCAGCAGGTGTTGCCCATAAAGCAATCAATCAGCTTAATAGGATGTACGCGTGATCACACAATAACGCGATCGCACAGCCTTAATTGTGCATGATCAAACGCGCTCACTGTCAGGGTCTCAACCTGAGTAAAAGTAAGCCAACGAAACCCCCTAGCGTCGGAAACAGGTAAGACCCGTAACAATGTAGGCATTAATAAAACTGGGCCTACGAAACAAGTCAAAGCCAAATTTGGACAAATATAAGTGTATAATGATGTTAGCTTGTAATGGTGTTATTCTCAATAGCTGGCTAATTTACAGCTAACCTTACCCTAAATATACAGTGCTTGAAAAGCCCTGTATTTTGTTATCTCTCATACTTCTTTTTCTTCTTATAGTTTATCATTGGCAGTTCTTCTTCTTCTCCCACACATTTCTGTGATTAATATGGCTCGACCCGTTTAACGTACAGACCTGGTTCAAACAGCGTTACGTAAATCATCGCTCTGTGGGGGGTGCTATGAGTTTTGGAGTCAATCCCATTTATCGTTTTTAATAGATTTAAGGTTGAAAATGAAAAGTCTCCCATAGAAATGCATTGAGGGAATGTTCAGATTCAAATCCCAACTGACAAGTTTCAAACTGTAACTGAAATCGATGATGTCACCTGTGAGCACTCAATGTTAGCATGGACCTGTTATTACATCACTGATACAGAAACATACAAAAGTAGTAAGACACGCCCCCACACACGGCCAAAAGTATTGGGACATGCCCCTGCACACGGCCAAAAGTATTGGGACACACCAATGCACAGGGGCAAAAATATTGGGATACACCCCCCACATGGACAAAAATATAGGGACACCATAGCAACCACCTAGCAATACCTTTGCAACCACCTGTGATACCATAGCAACCACCTGGGACACTATAGCAACTGCCTAGTAACCTCCTAGCAACAATATAGCAACCACCTAGCAACGGCATAGCAACCATCTGGGACAGCATAGCAACTGCCTAGCAACCACCTAGCAAAACCTTAGCAACCACCTAGCAACGCCATAGCAGCTATTTGGGACACCATACCAATCTCCTAGCAACCACCTAGCAACACCTTAGCAACCACATGGGATACCTTAGCAACCACCTAGCAACCACATAGCAACCACCTTGACAGCATAGCAACCACCTGGAACACCATAGCAACTGCCTGAGAGAGCAACTGGCTGAGAGAGAACGCTGAGAGAAAACGGTAAGAGAGAACGCTAAGAGAGAACGCTTACCACTGACGTGAGGATCTGGCAACCCATCCCCACTAGCGCTGGTTTCTCACAGGACGCACGCTGTTTTGTAGCTGTCAGCAGTTTATTACCTTATAACTATTTTAATTCCCGATCGCATCTGTATCGCATATATAGTACTTTTTACAACATCTAAATCATTTTCTTCTAGTACCGGCGGATTATATTTTTCGCAACTTTACAGGTATACCGGCTTGTGTTTGCAGTAACTAGCCATTAGCTAATTACCAAAGTTACGTCTTCTTTTGCAGTAGTGTGTGCTTTTATAACTTTTTTACAGCCTTTTCCCACCTTCTTTTTTTCTGAGACTTAGTTTTTGGTGACGTTTTGTATTAACTTTAGACCAACGCTTTAATCAAGCATTGCATTGGACCATCGGCTGCAGCTGAACCATATCTTCACTTGGCACCCCACAACACCACTCGAAGCTTAAGTACCTTTAATTTATTATTTAATTAATTGTACTAACATGGCTTCTGCTGCGCTTGCTCCCTGTGCTGAGTGTGGCATGTTTAGCTATTCTTCCTCCGTCATTAGTTTAAATCTTATTTGTGATATCTGTAGGCTTGTAGCCAGTCTGACGGAGAAGATTGTAGTTTTAGAGGCACGAATCCAGACATTAGAGAAGGCTAGCTCAGCTTCTAGCTTAGCAGATCTGGATGCCACAGGTGAAGTTAGTGCCCCCACCCCGACAGAGCCCTCGCAGCAGGGCAAGTGGGCGACGGTTTGGTGATGTAGTCATAAGGCTAGCCCACGAGAGCACCACTCTTTACCTGTTCACGTCTCCAGCAGCAGCTAGAGTTACCTGTATCCCGGGAGCCAGAGTGCCGGACATTGTAACGAGTCTTAGTGAACTTGAGAGCTGCAGATTCTCTAGGATAGTTATTGATGTAGGGGCTAATGATAGACACCTTCGTCAGTCAGAGGTTACTACGGCAAATTTTGTACAGGTGGTTAGAGTGGCGAAGGCGATGTCCGATGCAGTAGTGTGCTCTGGCCCCATCCCAATGCGGCAAGCTGACCAAGCCTACAGCAAGTTATGGTCGCTGAACTGCTGGCTGTCCAAGTGGTGCTCTGAAAACAACGTGAGCTATGTAGACAACTGGACAATCTTTGAGGGTAAGCCTGGCCTTTTAGGATGGGACGGTGTCCATCCCACTCTGGAGGGTGCTGCTCTCATCTCCTGCAACATTGCCTATAGTCTTATGACCCGATTGCTGAGGGGCTGACTATCCAGAGCAGGGGTCAGGCAGCAGACACACCGGCTTAACCAACTGTCTGCTGGTAGCCATGCACCGTCACCCAGAACTCACGTTATTGAAACTGTGTCTGTTACCCACATCTGTCCTAAATGTAAACACTCTCAAAAAGTCTGTTTTAATAACCTCATTAGCATAAACACAGATTGCTCCCAAAGAAATAACAACCTTAGACTAAAGCTAGGATTGCTTAACATTAGATCACTTACAAACAAAGCAGTGATAGTAAATGAAATAATCACTGATAAACACTTACACGCTCTCTGTCTCACTGAAACTTGGATTAGACCGGATGAATATTTAGCCTTAAATGAAGCCTCACCTCCTGGATACAGTCATGCTAATCGCCCTCATCCTAATGGTCAGAGGAGAGGCGTAGCCACAATTTTTGACAAACAGCTAGGTGTTCCAACTAAATCCCATTACAAGGCTAATTCGTTTGAAATACTGATTCCTAATGTGACTGGTCCATCGTTATGGAAGTCAAAACCACACTCTTTTCAGCTTATCACTATTTACTGTCCTCCAGGTCCTTATTCAGAATTTCTTCAGGAATTTGCTAACTTTATTTCCTGCTTAGTATTGTCAACAGATCAGGCTTTAATTGTAGGTGATTTCAATATTCGCCTTGACAATGAGCAGGACCCACTTAACATTGCTTTCAAGTCCATCTTAGAATACCTGGGTATCACTCAGAATGTGATGGGACCAACCCGCCGCTGTAATCGTACTTTAGATCTAATATTAACACTTGGTATCAATATAGATAACCTTGATGTTTTCCCGCAAAGTGATTCGATTTTAGCTCACTATCTTTTAGTATTTGAGCTACATCTAATAAATAAAATCCTTCTGCCTTGTTATCACACCAAGCGCACTATCACATCTGCTACTCCAGCTGCGTTTATTAAAAACCTACCAGACTTGAAATTTAATATATGTTATGTGGAATTTGGAATTCCACCGATAATTTACCGAGGGAACCCAAAATGCGGATCAAAAGACAGGCCAGACAACGACGTAAGTAAAGGAGTATTTATTACAACGACAGGGAGTACTGAAAGTGTGTGAGTGGTGTGCGTGACCGGATCAGCTGAGACAGCACGATGAGCCCAGGAAGCCGGACGAAGGAGAGCGTGTGCAGCGGATAGGGATCGAGTGCAGCGGCGGCGTGGTGCTTGCTTCCAGCAGGGGAGCCAGGGAGGAAACTGGGACCGAATGCTGGAGAGAGAGAGAGCTGGCAATCAGTGTCTCCAATATACAAAAAAAACAACACGGCGTAGGAGCCGGAAAACTGTCTATTATAACACAAAATCAAAACTGATGGCTATCCCGTGAGGGAGACAAATAACAGAAGCAAGAACAGCGTGAGAGCTGAAAAGAACTAATTCAGTCAATAGAAATTAGGACCATAGACAGTATAGGACTACAGCAAGCTAGCTAGGCTAGGTAGGCTACCGGTAGCGTCAAGGATAGAGCCATACCGGACAAAAAGCGGAGATATTTCTGGGCGAGTTCTGGGAGACTCGATTGGCGGTATATAAACATGAATGCTTGATGAGGTGGGGTGAAATGATGAACCGGTGGAGCGGGGAGGAGACGAGTAGAAACGGGAGCCAATCGATCCTGTGGAAGCAAGGCATACACACACAGCACGGAACTCGGAGGAAAACAAACAAGGAGCAGGTAAGGGAGCGGTAAAAATAACTAACCGGTAGATGAACGAAGCGACTCAGGGGCGAACCCCACAAATACCTAGGCGATTCAATTCATATTGATGTGTAAATGACCAAATTAGAATGTGTGCTTCGCTCAACACTAGACACGATTGCCTCTGCTAGGGTAAAAGCGTTAGGGAAAATAGCAGCACCATGGTAAATGGACCACACCCGTCCCTTAAGCAAAGAACACGGCATCTAGAGCGCAAGTGGAGACATAGTAAATTGGAGGTGTTTAAGATTGCTTGGAGGGACAGCATGGCAGAGTATAAGCATGCCCTCACTAAAGCTAAAGCTGCATACTTCTCTTCAATCATAGAGAAAAATAAGAATAATCCAAGATTTCTCTTTAATACAGTCTCCAAATTAACAAAAAACCCTACACAAAGTGATTCTCCCATTCTGTGTAATTTTAACAGTAATGATTTCATGACTTTCTTTAATGATAATCATCACCAAAACTATTCAGCAATCTTCCAGATGCAGCACTAGTGAGGACATCTGTTTAAGTAGCTGTAAATCAAGATAAGAATCTTTTACCCCAATTACTAATACTGAACTAACCGCACTGATCAGCTCATCTAAGTCATCAACATGTTTATTAGATCCAATTCATACACGTTTACTCAAACAAGTAATACGAGTAAAGCCAGTGTTAGTTATTTTAAATTCATCCCTTACCTTTTGGTTATGTGCCCAAATCCTTTAAGTCTGCCGCTATCAAACCACTGATTAAAAAAGCCAATCTTGACCCTTGTGTGATATCTAATTATAGACCAATTTCAAATCTACCGTTTCTGTCCATAATCTTAGAAAAAGTCGTCTATCAGCAGCTCTGCATTTACCTCCAAAGGAATGAAATTTATGAAACATTTCAGTCTGGCTTCAGGCCCCATCATAGTACTGAAACAGCATTAATTAGGGTACTAAATGACTTGTTAATGTCCTCGGATAAGGGATGTGTTTCTTTTCTTGTTCTGTTAGATTTAAATGCAGCATTTGACACTATAGATCATGATGTTTTACTAAACAGACTAGAAAATACTGTAGGTATTAAGAGATTAGCACTTTCTTGGTTTAAATCCAACTTAACAGACCAGTACCAGTTTGTTCATATAAATAATCTAAGGTCTATGCTCTCAAAAGGGAAGTATGGCATGCCTCAGGGGTCAGTGCTTGGCCCGCTTTTATTTTCTCTGTACATGCTGCCACTAGGCTCAGTTATTCATAAACATGGCATTAGTTTCCACTGCTATGCAGATGATACACAGCTGTACATATCAGCCAAATCTAATGACAGTCTTACAATCAACAAAATCGAGGACTGTGTAAAGGAAATAAAAGATTGGATGTTATTTAATTTTCTCTTACTTAACTCAGATAAAACTGAGGTTCTATTAGTGGGACCCAAGGCTGTGAGAGACATTTTGGCTACATCTATCCTAAATCTAGATGACTGTCCAGTATTGCCCAGTCCATCTGTAAAAAACTTAGGGGTCATATTTGATTCAGATCTCTCCTTTGATGCGCACATTAGCAGCATCACTCGAATTGCTTTCTTTCAATTACCTGTCCTTTTGTCAGTGCCACTGTCTCCAAGCCATACAACAAAGCAAGCCTCAATACTGACTTGACAATTTTCCCTTTCATTCTGGCAGATGAACACAAAGCACTCCTGCCACTCTGACACCCGCTCCATCCTGCCTGCGCTTGCTTCTTCACCTCTCTACCACACTCACAATTTCTTTGGATGCTTGACCCCAAGTATTTAAACTCATCCACTCACAACACCTCTGCTCCCTGCAACTGTACCTTTGCTCCACCCTCATTCACGCACAGGTACTCTGTTTTGCTCTTGCTAACTTTCATTCCCCTTCTCTCCAATGCATACCTCCATCTCTCCAGCCTCTCCTCGACCTGCTCCCTACTTTCACTACAAATTACTATGTCATCCCCCAACATCACAGTCCATGGACACTCCCACCTAACCTCGTCCGTCAACTTGTCCTTGACTCAGGAAATGACTGAGAGGTGATCCTTTATGTAATCCCACCTCCACTTCCATCATTCCTACTGCACATACTTCTCTGCCACTCCAGACTTCCTCATACAATGCCACAACTCTTCTCTCAGCACCCTATCATAAGCTTTCTCTAGATCCACAAACACACTCCTTCTGGCCTTCTCTGTACTTCTCCATTAACCTCCTGAGAACTCGCGTCCCCACATGAGGACATGACGTTTTAGATTTGCTACACTTTATACTTCATTCTGCTTAACTCAGTCCTCATTTTTAGACACTCTTGAGCATTTTACAAAAATAAAAATACCTCCTGTTCAAAGACAGTGCTCAGTTTTTATACATAACAAAATCAGAGCTACGAAGAGGGTAAAGAGGTCTCAATAGTTTAAAATGGCATCTATGGTGCACTTTGTTCACAAATCCTCACTTTTTCTCTCAACCTAGCTTCCACTACTCTTTCCCAGATCTTCATGCTGTGACTGATCAACTTTATGCCTCTGTAGTTAATACAGCGCTACACTTCACTCTTATTCTTAAAAATTGGGACCACTACACTTCTTCTCCATTCTTCAAGCATCCTGTCACCTTCCAAGATGTTGTAAAACAATGTATTTAAGAACCCCATTGCCATCTCTCCTAAGTAACATAGAATCTCCATCAAAAAACAGAATTTCATATTAATAATACTAAAAACCTCAGTGGCTCTCAGTCCAGCATTTGAATAAATTTCCTCAGTCAATTCGAAAACAAAGTTAATACAGTAATGGCTTAAAAATTTGATGGAGAAGGTGGCAGATCTGCACTGAGCACTGACCCTGTGAGTCGGAGCTTATTGTCCAACACTAGTGTCTGACCTCAGAGTTATGTTCCGCGTTCCACTGGAAAACTTTTTTAGCAGCAAACGGGAGAGAAACTCAATGCTTTATACCCACGGTTTGAAATGCAGTTTTGGGGTGTCTAGAAACTTTTGTGTATAAAGTGTATTTTATGTTAAAGTGCTGAAGTCAAAAATATGTAGTGGCAGATTAAGTTAATCCTGATAAAAGCCTGAGACATGAAATACACAGTATGGAGTCTGTGTGTGAAACTATTTACAGACATACCAAGGATCTGATCACACTAACGTACTTCACGAGACAGGCAAACATCATCAGGTGTGTGTGTGTGTGCGTATGTATCAGTGCTGTTTGAGCTCTTCATCTCCCACCGTCCTCCTCCTCCTCTTCCTCCTCTATACAATATTTCATTTTTTTCTCTCCTACAAACAACAACAACACACACACAGACAGAAACTCGATCAGCTGCAGCTGCACTCAGATTTAATGTTAGCACAGGATTTTCTGCTGGATCTTCAGGACACAAACAGATTTTTATTTCAGATCACAGGAAACAAAGGCAGATCTTATTCTCTCTTTCAGCATCAAGACTCTCAGACTTTAAGAAGCAGAGGAATCACAACCAGGGTCTCCATGAGAGCCTAAAATAAGAAAAAAACATTTAAACATTAAAACTAAATAATCCTTAATTTTTAATATTAGTGTTTAAATTTCAAAAAGACTCACCAGCTTGGGATGGAACAGGTCTGAATGATGAAAGAAACATGATGGACAGACAGTTATTGTAAGAACTGGGGACTGTATCTGATCTACTGCATGATGGAGCTGAGCTTCAACCATCAGATGGAAATAGAATATTACTGTACAGTGGATTTGATTCATTCAGCTCTCTCATTGTTACGGTTTGCCATAAAAAAAAACAATGACGAACCGTATGAACAAAAATATAAATAGGTTGGGACCCAAGTGCAGTTAGCTTCAGATGGTGTTTATAACCAAAATAAAACTAAATAAAAAAAGGAAAACAAACCGAAGGGATAAATAACTAATTTAACTAAATAAAAGAATATGCACGCCGTAAGCGTACTGTGCCGCTATTCCGAGCGCGCTTATGGGTTCCGTGCCTGGGCAGTGCAATTTCGCAAAAGCGTGCCGCTCAAACCGCGGCGGGAGTGTGGCACGGTCGTGGGGGAAATGAAGAGAATGAGGTAATAAACACAGCGTCCTCTTCTAAGCTTGATCGGACGGTTAGAAAGATTGCCGGGGGGGCAACAGCATGCGTGTGGCAACAGCGGGGGCGAAGCTGGAAACAGCCAGAGCAGCTAGGTAAAAAATAAACCAAAATAAACAACAGCTGACCCTACCCTATCTAGGGCCCTAGCTACCTAGGCTGCTTCCTAGCAGCCTCCGTCTGGTGACCTTAATGTTCCCAGACGTACTGCTGTCCCTAACGAAAAAGAAATAACAGAAAAATAAAAAGACTAGTCGTCACCAAAAGCCGTCTGTGCAGCAGGCAGCGCGAGCGCGTTCCAAAAAGCCGGGTGCATGCGAAACAATGCAGCGACGCCGAGTGAGCCCCAAAGGTGTGCTTATAAGGGCTCACCCACAGGTGTTGCCACTAAACCATAATAAGCCCACAAAGGGCTGACACATGCGCGATAGTGCTGCTTCAGGTCACGCCGCCAAACTGGTTTAACTCCTGACCTTAGCGCCTAGAGAGTGCCCCCATTCCCCCGCCCCCCCTCCATTAGGCCCAGGAGGCGCCAGTAGGCCGGAGTGGCCCTGAAATAGGGGCTGAAGGGGAGGGTAGGACAGGTCATGGCATGTATAATGCCCGGTCTGGGCTCAAAGGCCAACTTGACCGACTTAAGGGCAGAACTGAGCACTGGCGGCTGGAGAATGAAGCTCAGCGGCTCAAAGGCGGAGCTCGATGCCGGCAGCCAATGGGCAGGGCTTGATGGCTGACGGGCGGAGCTCGACACAGGTGTCTCAGGGGCAAAGCTCGGCCCAGCAAGACCCGCAAAAAAGGTGGGTGCGAGACGTCTGGCCGGGCGGACAAAAGAACACAGCCCCGGCAGCGACGATGGCACAGGGACGACCGCGGCGTCTTCTATAGCAGTGCTAGGTGGCGCTAAAAACTCAGGCATGGAGCTTATTTGCTCAGATGCGGGGCGAATGGGCTTGGCGAGCTCGGGAATGGAGCTTATTAGCTCAGGTTTGGAGCTTATTAGCTCAGGTTTGGAGCTAGGTGATGCTGAGTGCTTTATTATAGAGCTTAGGAGCGCGGTGAGCTCAGATGCGGGGCTTGTGAGCGCAACGGGCCCAGGTATGGAGCTAGGCCCAGGTGCTGAATGCTCAGGCACAGGGTCAGACTGCCCAGGTGTGGAGCTTACAAGCGCGGCGAGCCTAGGATCAGAGCTAGGGGGCGCTAAATGCTCAATTTCAGAGCTTACGGGCGTGGTGTGCCCTTGAACGGGGCTAGGCGGTGCTAAATACCCCATGATGGAGCTTAATTGCTCAGATGCAGAGCTTATGGGCACGGCGAGCCCAGGTACAGAACTAGGGGGTGCTAAATGCTCAGGCACTCAAGCTCTCAAGATTCGTCTCTCTCTCACTTTCAGCACCAAGTCCTCCTTCAGGCAGATGTATTCGTGTTTCTGCAGATCCTCAGGTGAGATTTTTAGAACGCTTCTCTTCTGGAAGCTTCCATCCTGGTTGGGTAACGTCTCTCTGAGCTCCACGTCCTCAATCAGGTCCTCTCTGTCCTTCTGCCAAGTGATGTTTAGTTCTTTAGGAAAGAAACCTGTAGCATGACACTCCAGCTCTGGAGAAGAGGAGAACTTCTGGAACATCAGCGCCTCTGGAGGAACTGCAGAGAGAGAAACATTATTAGTAGATGATGAATGACAGGAAGAGGTGTGTGAGGGAGCAGCGGATGGATGTTTCTCCTCCTCATCTTGATGAGGAATAAATGAGGAACTGAGCAGCAGGTTTTCAGTGATGAATGCAGTGTGTGGGATTTACAGTAACAGAGATCATACACTCTACCTTTCCTCTCCAGAGTCTCTCTGCTGTAATTCATACACTTTTTTAACAAATCAATACACTTGTTCTCCAGGAAATTCTTACGGCCTTTAGTATGACAGCTTTTTTCAAATTTCTGTTTGGTAATATTAGCTTTAGCATTAGCTGCTGTCCAGGTGAGATTTCAGATCCAGCCTGATGAAATCTTCTCAATCACATCCTCTAGTGGTTCCATCATCAACCAGCTCACAGCCGTACATCCTCTGCATTGTGTGAATTCCTAAAGAGACACAAACATAAATTGTAATAAAACACAATCATTATACCACAATTAGTCCCGTCCTCGTAATCTGATTGGCTGAGAGACATTTTTTCCCATGACTTTATTGACGATAATGGCACTCTGAAAACAAATTGTTTTATCTGTCCTTTTTATCTTGAATTCTAACAATAAATGGTAATAACAGAACTGTGGTATAATCACAATAATACACTCGAGGTCGTGTAGGAAAAAATGCAATTATCCTATACCTGTACTATTATGTGGCAGATGCTATTATATTTCAGAATGTATTTGTGTTTGTAGTATGTTATGTTTGGTATCTATGAGATCCATATTTCAAGGAGACCAAGGTGGTGAGACATACAGTGCTGTACAATGGTTGCAGGATAATGCACAGAACGGACACTCATTTTCGACCATATGAGACACCATTTGCCTGGACTGAGAAGAGTGTCAGTTCCTCAAACCAAAGGTGCGGTCATTCTCAACAGCATGGTGTCTTCCACCCTCACCTGAGTCAGAAAAGAATGACTGTTTCAGCCGACCAACACCCATATTGTAACTAACTGAATTACCATCTCAAACAGGACTGTGCATCTCAAGACACACACAACAACCTGTATGCAAACTACATATTGTTACAGTCAGCTGACACCCATGTGATAACTTGTCCTCTCGTTAGATCAAAGGTTTCTAAATAAGTATAAAGATATGTAGCTACAGAACCAGAAAAAAGGGCTTTTAGTTGAGATTTCACAACCGACTTACACAGAACTTTCCAGAGGCCGACACTCGTTACCATCGTGATCCATCACCTCTTGTAAGTTTATATTATTTGTGATGTCTTTACTTTCTGTATTTTGTATTACTATTATCTGTCGTTTATAATAAATTTACTGTTACTTCTTTCTTTATATTAGTCTTCTAGTAGTCCTTTCTAGACAGATAATGTATGTGTAATAATAGATCTCTTGAAAGCTGTATAGTTAGACATGTTAATGGTCAACCTCTGCTATATGTAAAAGACTAGATCTTGATACGATTCTAGCTGGCACGTTGATAAAAAACCTCTGAACTAGCTTAATGCATTAATACACGAGACATGTTGTAACCGACCTCTGATAGACTTAAATAAGGTGTAATATTGCATTATATAATATACACTGAGTTTGCACGTCAGTATGAGCCTCTGAACTAGAGTAACATATTAATAGGAGATAGCTATTAAAGTTGAATGCTGGAGCTCTTTACCCCACACATCTAAAAACTATATAGAATTTTGAGTCAGATATTAAACCAAATTGGAGTCAGATCATAACAATAATGACACGCATCTATCCTTCGACTGCGTCCTATTTCCGTCTTTGGTCATAGAGCCGCAAAGGGTTAATAAGAGCTCTGATAATCTCAGACATAAAAACCCTACAGTCATGCTTTAATGTGAGATATTATCACAGGTGTTCTGATCTGTGTCATGCCCTAGGTACTCACCCTGGTTGCTCTGCTGTTTATCTAAGTTAACTAAGCCATGTGAATCCCGCGGACCTATCCGGCCCACTGCTTTTGGATTATTGAACTCAGCTGTGGAGCTTCCTATATAAGCCCCATGGTTTGGGACATTCGGGGCAGATTATTGAGTGCTTCGGTCCCGTCCAAGCCCTCCGCGTTCCCTCGCTGTTTCCTGTTCCTCCTTGGATACCTGTGTTGCTTCCACATCTGTGTAGCAAACTAAGACTACACTTTAATTGGATTAATTTTTTATTAAACTTTGTTAATTAAAATATATATTAATTAATTAAGAAATACGAGGCACCACCAAATCGATTAATGATAAATATAAATAATTCACTGGCCGATCTGGAAACCAGGAAAAAGAAACAACAACCTTGATCAGTCTAGTTCTGAATAGTGAATTCCGAGAAGTTTTCTCGACCTTTGAATGAATGAATGAGCTCTCAAAACCAGGCGGTAAATTCAAAAGGTTTATAAACAAGTTTATTAACTACAAAACAAGGCAAATGCCAACAGATTATCTAAGGTAATAACGAGTGTATCACAGAGTTAAAATCATAAAATGACGATGAACATGTATATATCACAGTATGGAGAACAGGGAATAATGGCAAGCGTACACCTTACAGTAGTAAAATCGGAAACCAAGATGACTCTAGTAACTTATCGGTCGCGTAATAATTACTAACGTTGTCAGATGCTACTGTAACCTTAATTGACGTTGAGTGGGGATAGTATGTTAATTACGTAGGCGTGAATAAGTCCTATTGTTGAGCGTGGTTTAAGATTAACAAATTGAGAACCCGAGCATCAGGGAACCCAGATTAACCATAAATGGTACTCGCCTGGAGGTCACTCGAGTGTTTCGGGGCATTCCATCCACCCTGGCCCAGCCACCCAAAGAGGCGCGATATTGGGGAGCTTTATCGTCCGTCTGGCACCCGTATCTCTGACCCGGCTTCCTTCTTCAGAGCGGCTTAGCTCTTTGGGTTCCTGCCGCGGTTTGCCACTTTGACTGGTGACTAAAATGAAATGGCGTCCTTCCGATGTAGGCTGAGGCTTCACTCGTACCGCCGTCTCGCCATGCGTACCACTCGATTATCTTGCCACAGATAAGGTGAGTTTTGCGCGTTTCTATACCCACGATCTTTTCACAAAAAACTTGAAAAACTTGGATGGTAACAAAATGGCGATCTTAGAGTCCTGGTTTGGTCTTTACTTCTCTAGTTCAGCGATAGCAACTACTTAATACGCTGATACAGGACACTTTAATAACATGCGCAACCATTGGGTAAAATGAATAAATCAAAATGTTACAAAAAAGAAAAAAAACTAAAAGAAAGACATAAAGACAAGACTTGTAGACAAACTTGGAGCTAGCTTTAGCTTCCTGGTTCGTCCCTGTTGCTTTTTTAAATGTTCAGCCAGGAGGCGGCTGGAGGCGGGACACTAAGGAGTTCCCTACTTAAGCCCAATGAGAAGCTGACCCTCATTAAACTCTTCTATCGCGGTTGCCTTATTTCAGTCCACACATAAACCCAGATGTCTACCTAACTTGGATAAATAATATTCCTATGTAATCTAAAAGAGATTGAAAAGTAATCACCACAATACCAAAAATCCTCAAAGTTACAAGTTAGATGCAGCTTCGTTGTAAGGTTTCAGATGATCAAAAGCCCTTGATTGATACTTTATAAATCGTTAAAGCATTCCTAACTACAAGCGCAGGCATTTACTATACCTTTAACTAACAATACTAGATTAATACAAGCTGTAGGAAACGGTACCTTGTAAATAACTTCATGTTTGTTGCAAACAAATTTATTAAAAACCCGATCGATCAACACATAAGGCAAAAGCTGTTATTTCCTATATATCGTACTAAACCAGATAACTAAATAATCAAAACAAAAAGGATAATTCTACTAAAACATCAATCAAGTTAGGTCTGAAGATCCAATAAATTCCAGTAACATACATATGATAATCTGTATGGTGTGTGGATATAAAGAATATCCTTGATCCACTTCTTTGTTATGAATCATTTTAAATGTATATAGCAGTTTGACTTCTCAAGAATCCAAATATTATTGTTTATGTAACTAAAAGGTTTCGATGGAAGATAAACTGTTCCCAGAAATAGTTGAATACATTAAGTTTGTCTCCTTTATAACAAAGCTGAGTTCCTTGGGTTTTTTAAGAGGGAAGGCCCATATTCTCCTCATTGACCGTTCTTTATGTCGTCAATCTCCAGGGGTGCCTTTCTTTCCTGGCGCCAGGCTTGGGTGAATAAGGTTTGCAATAGAGGCTGTGATGACAAGTTCAACTATGGGTAAAGAAATCGTTAAGTTTGCAAAAGTCAGAAACAATTATGAAAGCTTGGTGCCTTGAACTGTTGAAACCCCCCCATGTCAAAATTAGCACATGGGCTTAGTTTTTATGATTGGATATGTCGAAGGTTGTTATTTCGGGTTTGGGGAAAGAGTTAACCTTGGAGTCAAAGGTGGGGGTTTAGATCCTGTCCAGATGTAGGCCTTCTTGAATTCCAATATGTTGTAAAGTTTATTCGACTTGGGGAAGAAGGTTCAGAGATGGATATACAGTCGATCACGCTACATTCCCCCCTGTTGGATGAAGTTGGTGCTACAGCAGACTTCGTCGCATCTTCAGGAATATAGCGGAATGACAAGGCAAGCACGAAATCCACTTTTATTTCTAATCTGGTCCCCCCTGATGATTTCGAGAAAGAATGTATGTGAACGTTGCCACCTAAATTTGACCCTAGGTGAGTGGGGCATACAATCACCTAGAAGGTTATTCTTTTACCTTCTAGAAAGGTGGTTGAAAACCTCTTAGGGCTTCTTGAAACGTTTATTGTTCTGTCTGAGTAGGCACGTGTCTTGCCTTGTCAGCAACACTCGGTTGCGGTACAGGTATGTAGCTCTGCAGGTTATGAGATAAGACCAATACTAATTGCCAAACAACCGTCAAAAAAGGTATGAGCAATAACCGACCAGTACAAGCACATGTTGGTAATGTGATAGTGGGGGAATTGGAATCCAACTTTTTGAGGAGGGTGTCCCCTTGCAATGGAGGTTGTTGGGGCACCCCTCACTAGAGTAAAGGTAGTCAAATCAATTAATTGCCACGCTCATTGGCTTTATCACGGGCCAGAATTGGGAGCGGGGCAGGGCTTATTACAGTCGGATGATGCCCTTTTTTTCAAACCTTTTTCCTCGAACGATGTGTCAAGTGAGTTCCTGCACTGTCTCATACGAATGCTAACGGAATTTTGTACTGAAATTTTTGTATGAAAACGCACATAAGCTGGGTGTGTGGTTGTCCAAATCTAAGGAATTTTGAGTGAGTGAGTTGTGATCCTTGATAGGATCTCCCTGGGGTTCGTGCGCTTTGATCACTTTGTAGGGTGTCAGTTTTGTTTGGCACTACTCAATTTGAGGTTCAGTTCAGGTTCGGTTTCTTATGTAGTTCAACGTTCCGGTTATTGACCCCCCCTGAATCGATTTTTGGTGATGCCGAAGTTTTTTTCAGTATGGTCAAGAACCAGGAAGGTATCTCGCTGTTTCCATGCTTACCCTTACCCCCGGGGGCCTAGGTCTCTGAACGAAAGTCAGACGACTTGGCTGGCCCATCCTCCTGAAAGTTGTTTCCTTTTGGGTCTGACTGGACCTACTAACACAGCACTAGGGGAATTGGGTTTCTCACCCCCCTGTGGTTGGCTGATCAATGTATTTCCACCTGTATGACGGAGTCCTGTATGGGACTTTGGTACTGGCCGGTTTATTCCCATCAGACCAGGAGGAGCACTCTCCTCTGTGGCGGGGGGGCGGGATGGGCAATGGTCTGTTAACCCGGCTGGAAGAGGTAATTTGGGGGGGAGCAGAGGTGAGAGAGGACAGATCTGCCTTCCTGGCTAATCAGTTTGACACAGCTTATCTACTATTCTTTTAAGGGTTGCTAAGTCTTCCCTGACTGATTTTGACCATTTTAGGTTTGTTTTCCTGCCCTAACTCTTTTTGCTGTAGCCTTTTTCTTTGGCTCGGGTTGGTTCTAACCCTGTTTTTCTCAGTAAGTGTACTGAGGAGATAAGGTCATCTGGGTGTGCCCCGTGGACGATTAGATACTCATGAGTCATGTCCAAACCTTTTGCTTGATCCGGGATGAGACCGTATTTTGGCGATACCTTGGGAACTGTTACCGTTTCCGAATTCGGCACGGTTTTTGATTACGACTTGCCCTCTTATCGCATCAAGTTGTTTGGGATACCTGCAACGCCTATGGTTTTGGTGGGGACAGAGCGATTCCTGTTCGCCTGGTTCAAGCCCTGGCTTGATTGGAGTCCGGTGCTGGACGGGTTCTTTCTGTTTTAAAGGTAAAAACGGTGGTATCAATAACTTATGCACGCTTGGAGGGTGCGCTACCGCGCTGTAGTGGGCCGTTTGTGTCTTGTGACATCTTTATACTACTCAGAATTTCCCCTCTTATTGTGCTGTCGTAATCGCGCAATTTCGTCTACTGTTTTAAAACGTGCGTTGGCAAGCTGAAACGCCTAGACAGTAACTGGTAGCCAAGGGTGGAGGTTTTGGACAAACAAATGATTGGAAGTTCAGATCCTCCTCCATTCCAGTTTGATTGCTGAAGCCAAAATAGGCTTGACGCAAACGTGATAATAGACCTGTGGACTCCTGCCCTAACCCTGTTTGAACTGTAGAGCTGCGACCAGTCCTGTCTGTGTGAAGGATTGGAGAACTCCTTCTCTCCATGCGTTACACAAACCTGGTATAGTTTCGCCCCCGGATATGGCCGGCTGGCGCGTGAATGAAACTACTAACTTCTGGTTTGAGGTTACTCGGATTCAATAATCTGTCGTCTACCGTCGCTTGGGAAATTTTTTCGCAGGTAGAATTCGATGTCATTCACATATGCACGGACATCATGACGCCACCAGGTGTGGGCTCGAATCGAATTAATAGTGCGGCCAATTTTTATCGAGATCCCTGTCAGTTGGCCAAAGTAGAGTGGAAGGAGGGGTCCTTTGCCCTCGTGGGGAGTTATTTGGGCACGGTCAGGATACTCTCTCCTGGCTCTATTGGAGAAGACCCATGAGCAACCTCTGGGGAATATCCCCCCAGCCCGCTCCTGGTCTAACAGGAACGTTCTGTACACCTATTGATTGTCAGGACGTGGTATCGGGAGCATACAATGGTCCACTGGGCATTCAGGGTAATTTCTGTCCTGTACGTCGTATTTTGACACAGTGCCTTCTAACCTTTAATTTTATTACACTGGTTTGGTCTTCGTGTTGTTTCAGGGCCTGCGCTTTTCGGTGGCCTGCCTCCAGTTTCCGCAGAGCGGTTTCTTGACTCCGTTATCTGTAAGGCAACCATTTTCCTAACTATTGAGATGCCGCCTTGCTTCTAAAATCGGTTCTTAATCTTCGGTTAGGCAGGCCTCCCTTAGTACCAAGTTCAGCGGGTCACTTTCCTGGGCGGTGTTTTTATATAGTCAGGCCTAGTGATCGAGTAATCTCTAGTAATGCCGACTCACTCCTCGTTAGTGGTTTTCAACACAGAGGGGATTGATCGTGGCTCCAGCGGCCATTTTGTTGTTCATGGTGTAAATTTACTTACGACATTGGGTTTGCGTTCGAATAGTACCACTGGCCGCCACGCCAGGTTAGAGTGTTTACACTGTATTCAGCAAGCTTTATTTTATTTTGTTTATTCGCACAAAAAAATTAATATAAATTTTTTCAATCAATTAAAATTGAATCAAGTAACTATTAATTTTATATTTTATGAGAGCGAATAAACCAAACAAACATTAAACGTATTAAATTTATGGCAGCTCAAGGATTTTACTAAGGCTCATCCGATCGAAGAATTTGGGACTCAATTGATAGTGATACTCAGTGACCGTGGTTACCATAGGTTTCTTAAAGTTCTAGTGCTTAACAAAGACACTGATGTCCTATTAAGTCATAAACCGCATTAGGTCACTATTAGTTAAGTGATTAAGTTATCACAATGTTTACTCTATGAAGCTTTCAGTAATTCACAGATAGACGCATAAGTTTCTTAAGCTGCGAGTGTTTTTCAGCAACACTAGTAATTAATTCCTGAGTTGTTCACTCAGATTTTGGCCACTAGGGGTCAATAGCCTATATTATCCTTCACAGGGGTGTCCCATTATCTTGACCACAAGAGGGTAACATCGACACAACAAAAGGGGCGTCATAACCTATATTATTCCTCAAGGGTGACCGTTCCTTGTCTGGCCACCAGAGGATAAAGTTTGCACAACAGGGGGTGTCACGAGATGCACATCAATCGTGACGTCATTCAGCCCGTCCTTTGAAGGACGTTGATTCTTTTGAATGGGTTTCACACCCACTTTCTTCTACTATCCATACTGGGCTGGAGTTATTTTCGCTCAGGGCGAGTTTTATTGTTATTGATCCAGGACACAGTTACACAGCCGTGGATTTCTATTTAAACTGATTCTTCCTAACACGTTTTCCACCCAAGCTTAGATCAGCTTCATGCAAACTTGATCTCCGCTATTCAGTTTATCAGGGTATTGTTGGTCCCCCTATTGGCAGTGTTTCACCAAACAGCCTTACCTTTATGCTGCCGTTTTATAGCACAGCCGTAAGCAACGGCGTGGTACGATTAAAGACTCCCCCTATCACACGTGACTCCGACAAAGTAGTTGACTACGCTTACTTTTAAGCACGGGGAGGCAGGCCGAATTTTTGTTATTCCCTCGCGACTCGGAGTAGAATAAAAAAATTCGGTGCGCATATCACGACCCTGGAATCTCGCAGAAAGATCGGTTTTTTTACGCTTAATAGGCCTAATTTCAATAAAATGATCGTTCGGATACGCTATGCAGCATCAGTAGTTATGACCTTATTTAGTACGCAATTCTTAACCATGGTACCTTTGATAACAACGACACAGCGGCGCATACCCAACAACAAACACACACCACAAGACACAAGAAGCAGCTTTTTTTTGCAATTACGCTCGGCGGCGTTTTCCTTTCTTTACACAAACCAACACAACAGCAGCTATTAAACTTTATGACCAACTTTCCAACAATTAAAACCTGCAGACGCTCATACCTGTTCGCACCTCTGTACTGTGTAAAGACTCTCTGAATACAGAACGCTATGCCCACGTGGTTTTGAAGTTACCGCATAGAATAAGAGCTAATCATTCATAAAGCCGATTTCACTCGTCACACGGGAGCACCAAAAATGTAGCAAACTAAGACTACACTTTAATTGGATTAATTTTTAATTAAACTTTGTTAATTAAAATATATATTAATTAATTAAGAAATACGAGGCACCACCAAATCGATTAATGATAAATATAAATAATTCACTCTCCGATCTGGAAACCAGGAAAAAGAAACAACAACCTTGATCAGTGTAGTTCTGAATAGTGAATTCCGAGTAGTTTTCTCGACCTTTGAATGAATGAATGAGCTCTCAAAACCAGGCGGTAAATTCAAAAGGTTTATAAACAAGTTTATTAACTACAAAACAAGGCAAATACCAACAGATTATCTAAGGTAATAACGACTGTATCACAGAGTTAAAATAATAAAATGACGATGAACATGTATATATCACAGTATGGAGAACAGGGAATAATGGCAAGCGTACACCTTACAGTAGTAAAATCGGAAACCAAGATGACTCTATGTAACTTATCGGTTGCGTAATAATTACTAACGTTGCAATGCTACTGGTAACCTTAATTACGTTGAGTGGGGATAGTATGTTAAATTACTTAGGCGTGAATAAGTCTATGTTGAAGCGTGGTTTAAAGATTTAACATGAGACCCGAGCATCAGTACCCAGATAAGCCATAAATGGTACTCCCGCCTGAAGGTCACTCGAGTGGTTCGGCATTCCACCCTGGGCCCAGCCACCCAAGGCACTATATTGGGGAGCTTTACGTCCGTCTGCACATCGTACTCTGAACCCCGGCTTCTTCAGCGGCTTAGCTCTTTTGGGTTCCTGCCGACGGTTTTGCCACGGTGACTTGTGACTTTAAAATGGCGTCCTTCCCGTTTATGGCTGAGGGTTTCACGCGTCTCGCATGCGTACAACTCAGGATTTATCTTGGCCACAGATAAAGGTTATGGCGCGTTTCTATTACCACGAGCTTCCACAAAAACTTGAAAAACTTGATGGTACAAAAATGGTCGAGCTTAGAGTCTGGTTGGTCTTTAAAAAGATCTTCTTAGTTCAGCGATAGCGAACTACTTAGACTGCTGTATACAGGAACTTTAAAGTAAATCGAGAAAACTTGGGTAAACGTGAATCATCAAACAATGTTACAAAAAAGAAAAACATAAAAGAAAGACATAAGACAAGACTTGTAGACAAAACTTGAGCTAGCTTAGCTTCCTGGTCCCGTCCCGTTGCTTTTTAATGTTCCAGTCAGGGGCGGCTTTGGAGGAGGTACATAAGGAGTTGCCCTTACTTACCAATGAGAAGCTGACTCCTCAGTCAAGCTCTCCTATCGCGTTGCCTTATTTCACCCACAAGCCCACATACGTCTAACTTGGATTAAATAATATTCCTATGTATCTAAAAGAGGTAACCAAAAATCCTCAAAGTTTACAAGTTGAGATGGCAAGACTTCGTTGTAAGGTTCACGATGATCAAAGCACCCTTGAATTGATAACTTAGAACATGTTAAAGCATTCCTAACTACAAGCGGCAGGGCATTTACTATACCTTTAACTAAACAATCTATGATTATACAAGCTGTAGGAAACGGTACATTGTAAATAACTTCAATGTTTTGTTTCACAATTTTTAAAAACCTCGTCGCTCAAAACACATAGGCAAAAGGTGTTATTTTCTATATATCGTACTAAATAAACAGATAACTAATGTCAAAACAAAAATAATTATACTAAACTCCATCAAGTAGGTATGAAGATACATAAATTCAGTCAACCTACATAATGTATACATCTGTAAATGGTGTGGTTGGATCTAAAAAGAATATCCTGGATCCACTCTTTGTAATTAATCATTTAAATGTATATAGCATTTTTGGACTTCTCAGGATCCAAATATTATTTGTATGTAACTAAAAGGTTTTCGATGAAGATAAACTGTTTTCCCAGAAAAGAGTTGAATACAATTAGTTTGTCCTTTAGGACAAAAGCTGAGTTCTTGGGTTTTTTAAGAGGGAAGGCCATGTCTCTTACCGTTTCTTGATGTCGTAATCTCCAGGGGTGCCTTCTGGCCGCCAGTCTTGGGTGATAAGGTTTGCAAGAGAGGCTTGATGACATAGTTTCACTATGGGAAGGAACGTCGTGAATTTTTTGCAAAAGTCAAAACAATTAAGAAAGCTGGTGGCCTTTGAAATGTGAAACTACCACCCATTCACAATTGCACATGGGCTAGTTTTATGATTGGCAGATGGTTCCGAAGTTTTATGTCGTTTGGGAAAGAGTTAACCGTTGGAGTCGAAGGTGGGGGTTTAAGATCCTGTCCAGATGTCGGGGGCCTTCTTGATTCCAAGATGTTGTACAGTTTACGACTTGGGAAGAAGGTACGAGAGGGATATTCAGCGATCACGCTACATCTGCCTTGGATACCGTATTTTGGTCCCCTCTGCTTTGTACACCTGATTGAGGTTCTGTCCTCTCTTCCTAACCCGTGTTGTGATTCCTGTCAGCCTTCGTTCTGTAACCCCCCGTTTTTCTGCTCCGTCTGTTTTGTGTTCCTGGGTTTTCCTTTCCATCTTGTTTTACAAGAACCTGCGAGTCATCTCTCCCTTTTTGTCAGTCTTAGGTCACTTTTACTACAGAATAATCCGCCCTTGGAGACCTGCGGGTTCTAGTTTGGTTCCGGATCTGCCACCAGATCGGGAAATTTTTGTCAGCGGTTTGATTTCTCAATGTTTGGCATATTTTTGTCCTGTTACCCTACTGCTCGTCCCCTCGTAGTTTCATGGCTCTCTGGTAGAGCTCTGCAATGGGCCACTAATGGTTGCCTATTGGCCCCAGGCTAGTAACGGGAAACAATTTTTGAGGTTCTTGCACTCACCTTTTGTCCTTCTCCAGGGTGCCTAGGATCCGTCTGACTCCCTTGTCCCACGTCATTCGTAGGTTCCCAACTTTTCAGCCCCCAATCAAGGGACACTTTCTTCCAGTTGTGTTTCACGCTATATATATATATATATAGATATATATATATATATATATATATATATATATATATATAGATATATATATGTATGTATATATATATGTAGGTATATATATATATATATATTATATATGTTTATATATATATGGTAATGTAATAATATATATATATAGATCTATATATAGATATATATATGTATTTATATCTAATATATATATAGTCATCTATATCATCTATATATATAATATATGTATGTTGTATATCTATATATATCTATATCTATCTAATATATATAGTATCATAAAAATAATATAATATAATTAATATATATATATATATATATATATATATATCTATCAGGGACTGTGGTAGCCTAGTGGGTAAGGTGCTGGACTCTGCATCTTAAGGTCCAGGGTTCAAATCCCACCTCTGCTGCTGCCACTGTTGGGTCCTTGAGCAAGGCCCTTAACCTACAATTACTTGGATTGTAAGACTGTATGAATTGTAAGTCGTGTGTGTGTGTATATATATATCAAATAATTAATTTATATTTAAATATGCACAGGACACAATCACTGAGCACTTTATTAGGAACACCTGTACACCTACTCATACAGACAATTATCTAATCAGCCCATAATGTTCCAGCAGCACAATGCATAAAATCATGCAGACACAGACAAGCAACGTTTACAGGACACATCAGACTGGGGAAATAAATATGATATCTGTGACTCTGACTGTGCCATGACTATTGGTACTACACCAGGTGGGCTAAGTATTTCTATAGCTGCTGGGACTTTCACACACAACAGTCTCTAGAGTTACTCAAAATACTGCAACAAAGTGAAAAACATCTACTGAGCAGCAGTTCTGCAGATGGAAATTCCTTGTTGATAAGAGAGGTCGACAGAGCACTGCCAGACTGGTTCTAGCTGACACAAAATGATAACTGAGATGACGCTCTATAAAGCTGTGAGCTACAACACCAGGAGACTGTCAGTTTACTTCTGTCAGCCAAGAACAGAAAGCTGAGCCCACAGTGAGCACAGGCTCAACAAAACTGATGTGGAGAATGTTTTCTTTAGGGATGCACCGATACCAATTCCGTATCATAGTATCGGTATCGGCAACAGAGAGTACCGACACCAGGAAGCAATTGCTGATGTGCCACTAGATAAAGCTTAACTGAAGTCAAAAGGATGTCTGCGGTGTGGAAGGTTTTTTTGCTTGAGAGGAGCAGTAGCAAAAATGCCAGTTGCAAGATATGTAACGCCAGTATTTGAGAGGAGGCACGACCAGCAAAGATTCCAACAAATCATATTTAATTAAGAATTTGAAGCTAAATCATGCAAAAGAACACAGCGAGCATTCATTTTCACAGACGTGACAAATACCCTCATGACAGCATCCAAGCAAAAGCAATAACAGAGAAATTGGTTTGTTGTGTTGGATAACCAATCTTTATCAGTCGTGAATAATGTGGGTTTCCGGCAACTGCTGGAACATTTAGAACCTAGGTGCAACTTACCTAATAGGCACTACCTCACTGAGACAGCGCTAGTGCTTTACACCCGATTATATGAACATGTAAAGGAGCGTTTGAAAGATGTCCCCATGGTTAGTTTCACCACAGACATTTGGAGTTCTGACGTGTGTTCGATAACCACAATAAGTTTGATTGCTTCATGGGTGGATAATGATTTCACGTTGAAAAGCGCAATTCTACGTGGAAAGCCAAAGCATTCCGTGGCTCACACACTGCCGAGGCTATCGCTGTAACTTTTGGTGGCATGCTTAAGGAATGGAATATTTCAAAGAACCGAGTCCATGTAGTGTTGAGAGACAATGCTAAAAACATGGTAAAGGTCATGAAGGATTTGGGGATACTTAGTTTAGGGTGTGTTGCCCACTCATTGGGAAAATTGTTGGCCATTTTATACACTCCCCGCTGGCGTATTCTCACCAGGAGGATATCCAGGCTGAGCTGAAAACACCTGTTAAATGACTGCAACAAGATGTACAGACCAGATAGAAGAGTGTGCTTATACAGCAGACCACGATCTGCCAACCACATTAACCGCTAATCAACAAGGACTACTCGAGAAAACACGTGTTGTTCCAGCTCCGATTGAGTAGCTAACACGTGAGCTTAGCTCTTCGTCTGCCAAGTTGTGTTGTCATATAATATTTAGGTTCAGTCCTTATGACCTAGCTGTAGACTTCTGAATAACATTGCTTTAATAAAGTTAGCCCAACTTGTCATTTTCACTAAGTGTAATATTTTAAACCTTTTTTAGAAATAAAAAACTGAAAAGTTGGGCGTGCAAAATTATTCGGCCCCCTTGCGTTAATATTTTGTAGTGCCACATTTTGCTGCGATTACAGCTGCAAGTCGCTTGGGATATGTCCCTATCAGTTTTGCACATCGAGAGACTGAAATTTTGCCCATTCTTCCTTGCAAAACAGCTTGAGCTCAGTGAGGTCGGATGGAGAGCATTTGTGAACAGCAGTTCTCAGCTCTTTCCACAGATTCTCGATTGAATTCAGGTCTGGACTTTGACTTGGCCATTCTAACACCTGGTTACGTTTATTTGTGAACCATTCCTTTGTAGATTTTGCTTTATGTTTTGGATCATTGTCTTGTTGGAAGATAAATATTCGTCCCAGTCTCAGGTCGTTTGCAGACTCCAACAGGTTTTCTTCCAGAATGGTCCTGTATTTGGCTCCATCCATCTTCCCATCAATTTTAACCATCTTCCCTGTCCCTGCTAAAGAAAACCAGGCCCAAACCACGATGCTGCCACCACCATGTTTGACAGTGGGGATGGTGTGTTCAGGGTGATGAGCTGTGAATGAACACCAATTCTCACCAATTGAACCAATTCTCACCAATTCTCACCAATGAACTTCCAAAATATCGTCAGCTGATTAAATGCCCGACCAGAGAGGGAAACACTCTAGATCACTGCTACACTACTATCAATAGTGCATACCATGCCGTCCCTCCTGCTGCATTGGGTCACTCTGATCACGTAATTGTCCACCTGATTCCCACATACAGGCAGAAGTTAAAACTCTGTAAACCTGTTGTGAGGACAGTGAAGAATTGGACCAATGAAGCGATAGGGAATCTTCAAGCATGCTTGGAATGGACTGATTGGGATGTGTTCAGGACTGCTACCAACAGTCTGGATGAATACACAGAGGTTGTGACGTCATACATCAGCTTCTGTGAGGACAGCTGTATATCTTCACACACCAGGGTCAGCTACAACAACAAAAAACCCTGGTTCACAGCTAAACTCAAGCAGCTAAGGATGGAAAAGGAGAAAGCGTTTAGAAGTGGGGACAGAGAGCAGTATAAAAAGTCCAAGTACACGTTTAGCAAGGCGGTGAGAGACGCTAAACCAACGTACTCTCAGAAACTGCAAAAGCAGTTCTCAGGCAACGGCTCTGCTTCTGTCTGGAGTGGCCTTAGGAAAATCACCAACTTCAAACCTAAAACCCCCCACTCCACTAACGACTCGCACCTAGCCAACAGCCTGAATGAGTTTTACTGTCGATTTGAAAGACAAAAGGACAGTGCTGACACATCCCCCCCTGACTCACACCTCCTGCTCCACCACTCAAGCAGCGGGCAAGGCTGATGCTTCAGAGATACCCTCCTCCGCTGAAACAACAATAATGACGACCATCTCCATACTTGAGAGGGATGTTAACAAACTGTTTAAGAGACAGAAAGCAGCAGGACCAGACTCTGTCTCTCCGTCCACTCTGAAGCACTGTGCTGACCAGCTGGCTCCGGTGTTTACTGAGATCTTTAACACCTCACTGGAATCATGCCATGTACCAGCCTGCTTCAAATCATCCACCATCATCCCCGTGCCTAAAAAAACAAGGCCCATTGATCTAAATGACTACAGACCTGTCGCCTTGACCTGTGTAGTCATTTAGATCAATGGGCCTTGTTTTTTCAGGCACGGGGATGATGGTGGATGATTTGAAGCAGGCTGGTACATGCATGGTACATGTAGTCATGAAGTCCTTTGAGCACCTGCTACTGCATCACTTCAAATCCATTACAGATCCTCTCCTCGATCCCCTGCAGTTCGCCTACAGATCTAACAGGTCTGTGGATGATGCAGTAAACACAGCCCTCCACTTCATCCTCCAGCATCTGGACTCTGCAGGAACCTACGCCAGGATCCTGTTTGTGGACTTCAGTTCTGCGTTTAACAACATCATCCCGGACGTACTACATGAGAAGCTCTCCCGGCTGCATGAGCCTGACTCCACATGCAGGTGGATCATTGACTTCCTGTCTAACAGGAAGCAGTTTGTGAAGCTGGGAAAACACGTCTCTGACCCCAGAACTACCAACACCGTTACCCCTCAGGGCTGCGTCCTCTCACTGCTGCTCTTCTCCATTTACACAAACAGCTGCACCTCCAGTCACCAGTCAGTCAAACTCCTGAAGTTTGCAGATGACACCACCCTCATTGGGCTCATCTCTAATGGGGATGAGTCAGCCTACAGGAGCGAGATCGACCATTTGGTGTCGTGGTGCTACTATAACAGACCAGAACCGCAAGACATAAAAACAGTTTCTTCCCAACTGCAGTCCGCCTCATCAACAACGCCTGGATTTCACTGACAGCCTCAATTTTAATTTTAGTAACCTATTTGCATTATAGCGTACCACTCCATATGGTATGCTATAATAATGCATAATCTCAAACTGTGAATGCCTGCACCTTGTTTACATTAGGCGTGTCCTAATGGACATATATAATATAACTTAATTTAGTATAATTTGTCATTTCTTTTATCTCATTCCTTTTTTGTCATGCACCAATACACCTAAACAAATTCCTTGTTTGTGAAAACTTACTTGGCAATAAACCTGATTCTGATTCTGAGTCTAATTCTGATTCTGTGTTACTTTTACGCCAAACATAACGTTTTGCATTGTGGCCAAAAAGTTCCATTTTGGTTTCATCTGACCAGAGCACCTTCTTCCCCATGTTTGGTGTGTCCCCCAGGTGACTTGTGGCAAACTTTGAACGAGACTTTTTATGGATATCTTTGAGAAATAGCTTTCTTCTTGCCACTCTTCCATAAAGGCCAAATTTGTGCAGTGTACGACTGATTGTTGTCCTATGGTCAGAGTCTCCCACCTCAGCTGTAGATCTCTGCAGTTCATCCAGAGTGATCATGGGCCTCTTCGCTGCATATCTGATCAGTCTTCTCCTTGTTTGAGCTAAATGTTTGGAGAGATGGCCGGGTCTTGGTAGATTTGCAGTGGTCTGATACTCCTTCCATTTCAATATGATCACTTGCACAGTGCTCCTTGAGATGTTTAAAGCTTGGGAAATCTTTTTGTATCGAAATCCGGCTTTAAACTTCTCCACAACAGTATCTCGGACCTGCCTGGTGTGTTCCTTGTTCTTCATGATGCTCTCTGTGCTTTAAACAGAACTCTGAGACTATCACAGAGCATGTGCATTTATACGGAGACTTGATTACACACAGGTGGAATCTATTTATCATCATCAGTCATTTAGGTCAACATTGGATCATTCAGAGATCCTCACTGAACTTCTGGAGTGAGTTTGCTGCACTGAAAGTAAAGGGGCCGAATAATATTGCACGCCCCACTTTTCAGTTTTTTATTTCTAAAGTTTTAAAATATCCAATAAATTTAATTCCACTTCACGATTGTGTCCCACTTGTTGTTGATTCTTTGCAAAAAAGTTACAATTTCATATCTTTATGTTTGAAGCCTGAAATGTGGCAAAAGGTTGAAAAATTCAAGGGGGCCGAATACTTTTGCAAGGCACTGTATATATACATATATACATATACACATATCCACAAGCTCAGACTCCTTGCAAAAGTCTAAGCTTAGCCTGACACAAATGGAGAGGAAAAAAGTCGTGCCACTGCCTCAACTGTGCCAGTTAATAAGAATCCACGTGTAGATGCCAGGAATCTGAAAATATGCCATCTTGGTGGCTTATTTGATGAAATCCTGGAGCAGCATGAACCAGAATCCAACCAAACAAGCTACAACTGAGGTCCACACCTACCGTTCTGAACCAACAGTGCCTCGATCAACCAATCCATTGGAGTGCTGGAGAACTATCCAGGCTCAATTTTCTTCCCTAGTAGCCAGTTTCCTCAGTGCCCCATGCAGCAGTACTGAGAGTGAAACACTCTTCAGTGCAGCTTCACTGTGAATGAACAAAAGGAACATAATGATCATAGAAAGAGCAAAAATGCTGCTTTTTCTTAAGAAAAACCTTTAATTAGTGATGAAATGATCTGAGCCAAGATTTGTAGAAATTGTCTGATCTGATTTGCCTGAAAGCTCCACTTATCTGTTTTCTTTGTTACATTTACAATTAAGATTTACATTTACCAGTTACTTTATTAGATACACCTCCATGTTTCTACACTCATTGTCTGTTTTACCATATAGAAGCTCTTGGTAGTTATCTGCAATTACAGTATGTAGTCCATCTGTTTCTCCACATACATTGTTCGTCCCCTTTACTCTGTTCTCTAATGGTCAGGTTGGTGGATCATTCTCATCACTGA
This sequence comes from Ancistrus triradiatus, assembly GCA_025084515.1. Lineage (NCBI taxonomy): Eukaryota > Metazoa > Chordata > Actinopteri > Siluriformes > Loricariidae > Ancistrus > Ancistrus triradiatus. The sequence goes on along the minus strand of JAJAGP010004197.1, from coordinate 1,460 downwards.
GGTGGTAGTGGTGTATTAGTGTGTGTTGCGCTGGTATGAGTGGATCAAACACAGCAGTGACTGGCGAAGGCGGTCATTAGCCTTATCATTATCATTAGCCCCTACATGAATGACTATCCTAGAGAATCTATGGCTCTGGAGTTCACTAAGACTCGTTACAATGTCCGGCACTCTGGCTCCCGGGATACATGTAACCCTAGCTGCTGGTGTCCCTAGAGGGGTAGCTAGTTTCACGTTTTCGTAAAATAGAGTCACCTATGACCAGAGCTCTTTCAGCAGGCTGCTCAGTGGGTGCATCAGTGAGGAGGGTAAACCTGTTGGACACGTGAACAGGTAAAGAGTGGTGCTCTCGTGGGCTAGCCTTACCACTATGTCACCGAACCGTCACCCACTTGCTATTCCTTGGGTTTTCTTTGGTTAGGGAAAGCGGTGGACTGAGTCCGTTAAAGTGCTAAGTTTTTCGCAGGGTCAGGAGGCCCGAGGTAAGTTTCGTTAGGGATCAGAAATAGTGTAGGGCAAGTTTAAGCATGTTTTGCGTGTTTAGCAATCGCCTCTGAGCAATCGCTTCCGTTTTCAGTTTTTTTTCCTCGCCCTTGGACGCTGAGCGCTGTTTCGCGCATGTCCCTGCGAGTAGCGAAACTGGCAAATGTTCGGCAGCGCATCCCACCCCCCTTTTCTGGGCTTTCTCACGCTGGGTAACATCAGCCTCCCTCCCTTCGCTCTCCCTTTAGCGCCAGTCTGAGCTTCTATGTGTGTGTGTGGGCCAGCATATCTCCTCCTCAAACATAGAGCCTCGTTTTTATTAGTTATTTGTTTATTTTTTCCTCAGTGGTCTTGTAGCAAACTAAGACTACACTTTAATTGGATTAATTTTAATTAAACTTTATTAATTAAATTATATCAATTTATTAATTAATTAAGAAAAAGGGGCACAACCAAATCTTTATAATAATGATTATTATTAAAAGAATTATTATAAACATGAATAATTCACTGGTAGATTTGGAGACCAGTTAAAGAGGGAACAACAACTTGATAAGTCTAGGTCTGAATAGTGAATAGTGAAAGTATATTTCTCGACCTTTGAATGAATGAACTCTCACACCAGGCGGCAAATTCAAAAGGTTTATAAACAAGTTTATTAACTACAAACAAGGCAATACCAACAGATTATCTAATGTAATAACGAGTGTATCACACAGTTAAAATCATAAAATGACGATGAACATCTATATATCACTGTATGGAGAACAGGGAATAATGGCAAGCGCACACATTACAGTAATAAAATCAGAAACCAAGATGACTCTATGTAACTTATCGGTCGCGCAATAATTACTAACGTTGCAATGTTACTGGTAACCTTAATTACGTTGAATGTGGATAGCATGGTAAAAGCTACTTAGGCGTGGATAAGTCTATGTTGAAGCGTGGTTCTAAGATTAAAAAAACGCAAAGTA
>JAJAGP010004196.1:0-54794 GCA_025084515.1 Ancistrus triradiatus | reverse complement strand
ACTTGTTAGGTAAATAAGCATACATGGAGGGGGCGGGGCATAATGGACTATAAGCGAATCAAAACTGCTTATTAAAACGACAACTCTCTAAGCCAGTCAGAAAACACGACAATCAAACTCTCACACTCACTATCAAACTCTCTCAAATTCACTATCAAACTCTCTCACATTCACTATCAAACTCTCTCACATTCACTATCCAGAATGCCTAATAGTTTGATAGTGACCCAGACAGCACACATACGTAGGTGAAACGTCGGTAAAGGATCGAACCGGAGAATGGTGATCGCGTTTTACTTTGAGACGTAGGATTTTAGTAGAACGAGGAATCGTCGCAGGCTTCTAAATGCATCTGCACAACGTTGGAAAATCGCGTTTCAATCGCAGACAAGGATTCAGCTGCCTATTCACATTTTTATTATATTCTGTCTTTCAACAGAATATTTCAACTTGAATAAGCTAGTCTACGACTAGGCTGTCCGTGAAACCGACCCTGTAGATACAAAAGTATCCATGCACCTTTCATGAGTACACTCGGCCACTTCATTTGTTTAAAACGTTGGATGAGCATTATAACCAAGACTTTAACTTTGATAGCTTTTCATGACTTAGCGTGTAGTCTAAGGCACAACAGTTTATTTAGAATACAGAGACCATTTAAAAGTATTAATAAAAACATGGTTCTACAATGAAGAATAATAAACTCAGTACCATTTTACACTGTTCAAACACTTTCTGTGCCTCACCATCAACACTATATGCTGGTAAGATGAATATTACATAGACTGAGAAACCCTGAAAACCCAATTGCAGAAGCAGTTTATTGGTAAAAAAAAGTGACATGGTCATTTTTTAAAAGTTCAACATACATGAAATTTGTAGAAAGCTACTTCCTGGAAATATAACCAGCTGGTAATAGTCCACAGCTTCCAACAATTAATGGAAATATATTCCAAAGATCACCACACAATGAGCTTGACACTAAGTTTTAAAAAACCTTACACAACTCACTCCATACTAATAAAATCTCATTGTCTGTGTGTGTGTGGAGGGGGGCTGCCTAACTGCAGAATGTTCGCTGCAGCCCCATATAAAGTGGACAGGAAACTTCCAACAACTTCCTGTTAAACATAGAATGGCCTCCAGCATGCTTTTAAGAACTAAAAATAAGACCCACAATTCATTTGTATTTACCAGACATAATTTAGACGTTTAATTGATATTTATGATAATCATACCAATAATACATGACATATTTCCATTAATCTAAAAATAAATCAGTTGCAAAGAATTCTGCATCTCCACTCAAAAGAAGGTCACGGCACAGTGGCGCAGTGTTTGCGCAGTCGACTCATAGCTCCAGTTCAATCCTGACCATGGGCTCCACCTGTAGGAGTTTGCATGCCCCCCCCCCCCGTCTCTGTGTGGGTTTGCTCCGGGTGCTCCTCCCACAGTGTAAAAGGTAAACATTAGGTCAATTGATTACACTAAATTGACTCAGTGTGAGTGTGTTTGACTAGTTTCTATGTAACCGTGTATCTGACATTAATTAAACAAACACTGAAAAGAGGAACTCATCCTGCTCTGGTAAACACCAGATAACATTATCATAAATACAAAAAAATATAATGAAGATCTGCTTTATAAATACACAACAGTGAATTAAAAAAATATTTGGTTGTCCAGTGCAGACCAATGAATATTTGATTTCTGTTTGTTTATTTAACGTCGCTTTCAGCATCAATGACTACTCACAACAGACACAAGGCTAAGGCAATACTCTAGTCAGACACACTAATCCTGGGCCAATTTAGAGCACCCAATTAACCTAATGCATGTCTCTGGGCTATGGGAGGAAACCAGAGTACCTGGAGTAAACCTACACAGACTCATACAGGACATGAAAACCCCACACAGGCGGGGTCCAAGGTCAGGACCAAACAGGGGACCTCTGGAGCTGTGTGACAACAGCGCCAACTGCTTACGCCACCGAGCTTCCCTACTGATTGTTGTACAGAAGGTAATATAGGGTTATGTAAAAAGAATGTTGTTAGTTCCAGTTAGAGTCGGTGCAACATCAGATCCTAGCAGAAGTAGCAACTGTTTAGTACTGTCTATGACATACAACCAAGGCTTTCAATTTCATCAGTGTGATGCTTTCCGGCACAGCAGGATGCATGTAAGTTTCTCTGTGGTGATCAAACTAGTCCAGAGGGCAGACCAACCCTCATTGACGTCTGTCTTACATCAGTATCAAACCAGGCAGGAGAGGTAGTTGTTCATCTAGAGCAAAAAAACACACAAAGTTGGTGATGTCTGGAGTACATTGGATGAATAAAGAGTAAAACTACAGAACGTCCGAGTTAAAGCAAGACCCAGAAGAAAACAATACATTAGTGCTTCACCGCCACTAGGGCTGCAACAACGAATCGATAAAATCGAGAATAATCGATTATTAAAAGTGTTGGCAACGAATTTCATTATCGACTCGTTGTGTCGCATTTTTATGTGTCCCTCCCCTTGTCATAAAAGCTTACATTACCTGCAGCACTTCGTCAACGCTGGAAAAAAAATACGAGCGAGTTGATCGGAGCTAGGCGGAGCCGGCGCGGAGGCGGAACATTCAAAATAACTTGGCATTAAGAATGAAATAAATTCTACAAATGAAACATGACCGACGCAGAGAAGAAGGTTTGGCTTAAGTCCTCAAAAGTGTCGGAGCACTTCACGCTTCACACAACAAAAAAATGTGTAACATGCAAGCTTTGCAAAAGTGATTTGACCTGGTACGGGAGCACCATGGTGCTGATACAGCTTTCGAAACGGAAACATGTTGGGAATCACCGATGAGGATGAAGGGAGCTCAACAACAGCGTAAATCACCACAACATCCCGAGTTTGTTCCGTTTTGAAGTGAGGAAACATAACGGCGCACTCATACTGCATAGCACAGTTGATGCTGTTTTTTGCTTGTTAGCTGGATAATGACAGTGATGGAGTTAACAGAGACAGATATCCTATATTGGCCAGGCTGGCCAAGTCCTATTTATGCATTCCTGGTACTTCAACACTGTCTGAGCATCTATTTTCAGGAAATACAGTCTCTAAAAAGAGAGCCAGCTTTAGCCAGGAGCATGTCGACATGCTAACATTTTTGCATTGCAATGCAAAGTTCCTAAAGAAAGGGAGTGAACGAGTTTGCATGTAGTGTTTGCATCAGAGATGCACTTATTTTAATTTATTAATAAATGTAATTTATTTTCATTTAATTATTGTAAGCAATTATTTGCTCTGTTATTCAATGTTATATTTCTGAATAAAGACATGGAAATGTTTTTTTAACCCGATTCATCAATTAATCGAAAAAATAATCGACCAATTAATCGATTATTAAAATGATCATTAGTTGTAGCCCTAACTGCCACCAACATCTGAGTTTATCTTAACTTTGTCCATGAATTCTAGTTCTGTGCCTTTTATTTAATGGGAAACCAATTACGAAAACCTTGACTGAAAATAGATTTATGGGAAAATTTTAAAAGTACTAAATATGTCAATTGTTGAAATCTAAGTCAGAGTCAGGTTGTGAGAAAAGTTATAGGGAAACTACCACTCAAACTTTCAGAGTAAAAGTTTTATATAAATCAACTCCAGTAATCTACTGAACCCAATCTGTGATCTGATAAATGATGGTTGAAATTTTGTAGCTGCTACGAAATACATATAAACTACAGCAAAATTCAGTTTATATTTTTCATTGAACTGAAACAGCAAGGATATCCTGGGATCAATCCTCAGGTGAAGTGGTCTGGGTCCTCCTCATATCTATGTGGGTTTTCTCTGGGTACTCCGGTTCCCTCCCACAGTCCAAAGACATGCGTGTTAGGCCAACTGGTGTCTCTTAAGTGTGCGAGTACACATGCCCTATGATGAATTTGTGCCCTGTCTAGGGTGGTCCTACCTTGCGCCCTGTGCCACTGGCTAGGCATAGGCTTTCCCATGACTATAATCAGGATTAAGTTAATACGAAAATGAACGAATTAATTAAAAGGAATAAAAGTTTGCCATAGCACGTGGCACAATGTACACATGGAAGCATTGCTAAAGCATTCCCAGCTACCTACGCTAGAGTGAGAAAACTGGAATTGTTGGTTGGTTGGTTTTTTGGACGGACGGACGGATGGATGGATGGGAGTACTTTATTTATCCCCAAAGGGAAATTTCTTTGTTGTAGCAGCAATACACATAACAAGACACAAATATAGATACAGAAAAAACAGAGAATTACAAATTTACAAAAACTGACAATGTTACAAATGTGTAACTCATCTTCTATCTAAAAAAAAAAAAAAAAAAGTTATTTCGGCGCTTATCAGGTCTTACCCCAAGATGTCTAAGCCAGGTTCATGTTAATTTGCTGTGTAGACCTTAAACAAACAAAAAAAGTGTGATAGTGAGAGGTCTGAACATTTAAAACAAACAATGAATGGATTCACCAAAAATAATCCATTTGTAGCGTGATCGCTGTATCTCCCTCTCTTTACCTTCTTCCCCCAAGTCATAAACTTTACAACATCTTGGAATGCAAGAAGGCCCAACATCTGGACAGGATCTTAACCCCCACCGTTTGACTCCATCAACATCCATCACCGTTTGACTCCATGACTCTTAAAAAGGGGTTTCAACGGTCCAGGCCACCAAATTTTCTCAATTTTCCTTTCAAAACTGATTGTTGCAGAATATAACGGTTTCCTTCACAGTGAACCTTTCATCACAGCCTCTTGTAAGCCTTATCACCCCAGGAAAGGTGCCAGAAAGACACCCCTGGATTTATGACACAAAGAACTCAGCTCTTGTCCTAAGAAGCACAACTTTAATAATTGTATTCAACTTTTTCTGGGAACAGATTATCTTCATCAAAACTTTTAATTACATAAATGATATTTGGATCCTAATAAGTCCAAACACGCTATATACATTTAAATGATTCATACAAAGAGTGGATCAAGGATATTCTTTTATATCCACACACCGTTATAGATTATACATATGTATGTTACTGAATTTATGTATCTTCATATCTACTTGATTAATGTTTTAGTATAATTATCTTTTTTTGTTTTGATATTTAGTGATCCCGTTTAGTATGATATATAGAAATAACAGCTTTTGCCTATGTGTTTTGATCGATCGGGTTTTAATAATTTGTGCAACAAACATGAAGTTATATACAATGTACCGTTTTCTACAGCTTGTATTAATCATAGTATTGTTTAGTTAAAAGTATAGTAAATGCCTGTGCTGTAGCTAGAATGCTTTAACGATGTTCTAAGTTATCAATTCAAGGTTCAAGGTGCTTTTGATCATCTGAACCTTACAACGAAGTCTGCATCTAAACTTGTAACTTTGAGGATTTTTTTTTTGGTTATTGTGTGATACTTTTAATCACTTTAGATATGTAGGAATTATTAATCCAAGTTAGCACGTCTGTGGCTCGTGGTGAAATAAACACGCAAACCGGCGATAGGAGGAGCTTTACTGAGGAGTCAGCTTCTCATTGCTAAGTAAGGGCAACTCCTTATGTCCCGCCTCCAGCCGCCCCCCGAGCCGGAACATTCAAAAAGCAACGCGGGACGGGGACCGCGTGGTAAGCTAGCTTCAAGTTTCGTGTTTTCTTCGTTTTGTTCTGTGTTCTTTGAGTCTTTTCTTTGTTGTAGTTTTTCCTTTTTGTAGCGTTTTTTGATTATTGATTATTTATTTTTACTTAAGTTTCGCGTTTACTTTAAAGTTTCCGGTATACAGGCAGTCTTAAGCAGTTCGGTATCGCCCCCGCTGAACTAGAAGATAGTTAAAAGACCAACCAGACTCTAAAGCTCGACCATTTTTTGTACCATACAAGTTTTCCAAGTTTTTGTTGAAGCTCGTGGTGTTAGAAAAACGCCAACTCCACCTTTATCTGTGGCCAAGATAAATCCTGAGTTGTACGCATGCGAGACAGCGAAGTAGTAAGCGTGAAGCCCTCAGCCTAAATTGGGAAGGACGCCATTTTAAGTCACCAAGTCAACGTGGTCAAACCATCGGCAAGAACCCCAAAGGGCTAAACCGCTGAAGACGCCTGGTCAGAGTTAACGGTGTGCAACAAAAGACGGACGCTAAAGCTCCCCAAAATCGTGTCTTTGGACGGCTGGGCCAGGGTGGAATGCCCCGAACCACTCGAGTGACCTTCCAGGTGAGTACCATTTATGGCTTTTCTGGGTTCCCTGATGCTCGGGTCTTAATTTGTTAATCTTTTAACCACGCTTCAACATAGACTTATCCACGCCTAAGTAGCTTCCACCATATTCTTCACGCTCAATGTAATTAGGTCTACCAGTAGCATTGCAACGTTGGTAATTATTGCGCGACCGATAAGTTACATAGAGTCACCTTGGTTTCTGATTTTATCACTGTAATGTGTACGCTTGCCATTATTCCCTGTTCTCCATACTGCGATATATACATGTTCATCGTCATTTTATGATTTTAACTCTGTGATACACTCGTTATTACATTAGATAATCTGTTGGTATTGCCTTGTTTGTAGTTAATAAACTTGTTTATAAACCTTTTTGAATTTGCCGCCTGGTGTGAGAGTTCATTCAATATAATTTAATTAATAAAGCTTAATTAAAAATTGATCCAATTAAAGTGTAGTCTTAGTTTGCTACACATTCAAAGAAACAAAAAACATATAGAAAAAACTGGAAAATCAAAATCTTGGTGAGGTACCCTATGGGTTCTGAATCTGGAGTGGAGAAGATCTCCAGGAGATGGAAGTATATTCAAAGTTCACATGACTGAAAAGGTAAGACATTTCAATACATGCAACTCACCTACACAGACTGCGTAGACCAATTGTCTATAATACCTTTACATCATTTTAGAAATGCTGCAACTAAAATATTACAAATAATATTTAATATACCACAGTTACTTTCAACCCAGCAACCTAATTTGCTGAGAAATGTTCTATGAGTGACAATACTGAATGATAATGGCACTGTGACCGAATCTCTTCAAGTATTACTCCACCACATACACATAATATTATAACCTAATAACAATGCAGCCATAACAAAGCAGCAATGTAATAATTATACAAGTATAAAACTGTCAAAATGAATTATAATGACTTTATAATAGTGATGCACGATATATCGGTGGCCGATATATTATTTGCTGATATATGGATTTTTTTTCAGTTACTGGCATCAATGTGAACTTTACTATTTCTGGTGCCACTGTTTTTATACAATTTTTTTTATAACAAGTATAGCTCTTACTTATCAAGCATATTAAAATGCAAATAACTAAGACACAAAACTAAAAACACTCGTCATTCAAAACCAATCACATAGTTCTGGCCCTGACAAGTCAAGTGTAGGCGCCTCTAAAAGTCATTATTTGGGAAATGTTTGTAGTTAGGTTGACTTGCTTCTATTTACTGTTTATGTAACAAGATCCTGTATTACTGCTCACACATCCTATATAATCATTTTTCTCATTGACTACATTTACAGTTATGTAACTTTGCTTATAAATGGACTTAACTGAGATAAAATGCGAGTTACAGACCCTGGAGTTGCTCCGAATATTCAGTGTTCTTGCATTAATTATTGCATTAATAATTGCATTACATTAACAATTATTAATTGCTTTAAAGTTTTCTCTGTGCACTGGGTTTGAATACACTAATTTCTTAAAGCAGATTTGGACCTGCCCTGGGGGATCCCAGAACTAAACACACTCTTCATTTAAAATTTTATATACTGTAATTAGACCAAGCTTCCAGTCTCATAAAACAGTCACATTTAATGTAAACCACATTTTGAGCCACATTTAATGTAAACCAGATATGTACTAGGAAGGTCACTTTCTGTGCTGTGAATATATGTTTGAAATATATATTTTCTGTGAATATATGTTTGAAACGGTCTATAAAAAAACCTGCTTTAGAGTTAGGACCACTCGATTTATATGGACACAGAAATACAGCAATAAATAATTAATTGTAGAAATACAGAGATAAATGTAGAATCACATCAATTAATGTAGAATTCCAGAAATAGATAAAAGAAACACAGAAGTATTGGATAAATAAATAAACTAAAATGTAGAAATAAATTTTAATAAGCCCTTTCATGACAAAAACACATTTATATGTTAAACAATTTTTGTACATTTATTTGTTTTGCTTACATTTTTCATCCACACGTCACGTGGGTTCTATAGAATATAACAACTTGAAGCAAACGTCACTCTGGTTGAACACCTCACTCTTTCCATAGTATGTTAGTATACGGTATTATAGTGTATGTTAGGTTAACTAAGGTTTCCGTGATGAGTTTGCGATCCTCTGGTAACTGGCATTAATGCAGCTACTGTTGGGAGATTAGCAGCAGCTTGGTTGTATCCATGGTAACGCCATAAACCATGAGCCACGGACGTCCTTCACCGTAGACAAACCAGACACTCCGGGTTTCGGGGGAAATTGATTGTTGGGTTATCAAAGGGCCACTAATGAAATAAAACTAAGTATGTTTTTATTCTCCTGGTGGTAAAATAAAATGTCCCATTACACCTTAAATGAAGCTCTAATCACTCATTCATGTTCATACTCGCTTGTTCAGGGCTGAGGGGGGCCGGTACCCAGTCGGCACAGCACAGGGAATGAAACCATCTGGTAGCTAATGTTTTACCTAGTACTGAACTTTGTTTCCATGCATTTTAATTTGGAACTTTAAAATATAAGATTGACTAGCAAAAAAATAAATGGTATTATCCAAATAAAATATCCCAAATAAAATTGAATGCACCACATTTTCTTTCAAAATTCAAATACGGAGCCCTGCAAAATGACTCTATATAAAGCCTATAAAGTGGACGGTTATACTACGGTAAGCCAGCCACTCAGCAAAGTAACTGCTAGCTGGACCGTAGCAAAGCAGTAAAGTAACTAGATAGTTAGCATTCCTATGGCTAAGGCCACCTTAGCATGCACGTGTTAACTAAATTAGTGTCAACAGTCATCCCTTGAAACAATGCTAAAATAAAATCAAACTTGTTAACTCTTACGAAAACTTAAAACACTGCTAAAAAACAATTTAATTTAAATAAATCCTCACCTGCAGAACTGCGGAACGTTCGTCCGTATCCACACGTGGTCACCAGCCTACCGTGTGCAACTTTTTCAACGGTCCGGACGCATGCGGGCGAGCTATTTGATACTGCGCTTTGATTGGCTAATAGTTAGAGATCATCAAATTGTGTATTTAGAGGTCGGTGACGTCACCAGCAAAGACTTGTAATCCCCCAATTGTCTCTGACTCTTGCAATATCGATGCCTTTTGTAAGATTAATAAACTGGTGGATAAATGGGTTTCAGCTCCAGTCCTTGGCACCCACTGCTTCGCACAGGCTTATGTATTCACTGTCCCCAACACACCAGACTCATCTCATTAAGGGTTTGCTTTCTATCTGAAATCTAGCAACTGGGGCAGGGAATAGCTGAAAATATACAGTGGGTCTTCCAATACTGGGCTGAAACTCACTGCGTGAAAACCCACACAAAACTTGCCCAACGAACTTGATTCAGTTTCTATCAGCTAATTGTTAAAGACATCCCAAGCTGAATCAGGGAGTGTGAGGACAGGATAACTGATGAAAAATGCATCCGTATATAATCTGTAGATTGGACATGTGCTGGGTCTAATATGTCAAGTTTATAAACCCATATTGTTCGGTATTGTAAAAAGAAGGGAAGATTAGCATGAGGTTTTAAGGGTCTCTGTAACGCTCTGGTGGTGAGGCAGGAGACAAACGCTAAACTGGAGTATGGTAAAGGTATTTTAATCAAACAGAAACGTACACACAACTATGCAAGCAGAGAAGTGTGGAGCTAAGGTCCTGGTAATGAATCACAAGGCATAGCAAAGTGTGTAGGAGGTCGCCGCGTTTATATGGGTGCAGAGTAATGAGACACAGGTGAACATCAGTACTCCGGTGATTGCGAGCGTAGTGGAATGCGGGTGCGATCTGTCGAGCCAGTCTCACGTGACCTAGAGCGTTCTGGAATGCGGGTGCGATCTGTTGAGTCAGTCTCACGTGATTCCGAGCGTTGTGGAATGCGGGTGCGATCTGTCGAGCCAGTCTCGCGTGATTCCGAGCGTTGAGGAATGCGGGTGCGATCTGTCGAGCCAGTCTCACATGATTCCGAGCGTTGAGGAATGCGGGTGCGATGCATAGAGCCGGCCGCGGGTGTGACAGTGCCCCCCCTCGAAGGACTCGTACTGGCAGAGGCTCTCCCAAAACAAACAGTTCGAGGCCCCAAAGCGGACCGGCGAGGGCGGCCTCGAGGCCGAGGCGCTGGGCGGTCGGGATGAGCAGCGTGGAACTCACGGATGAGGAGAGGGTCCAGGACGTCCGCAGCATCCACCCAGCATTGCTCCTCTGGACCGTACCCCTCCCAGTCAACAAGGTACTGAATGCCAGAACCCCGCCGTCGAGAGTCCAAAAGACGGTGGACCGAGAAGGTGTGGGCATCCCCTTGTTCCTCAGACCTGGGCTGTTCCACGGCGTCCACACCGTCCAACGGCCCAGGGACCCACGGCTTAAGACGAGACACATGGAAGGTAGGACAGACACGATAATGAGCAGGCAGGTCAAGACGATACGACACCTCATTGATCTGTTTGAGGACACGGAATGGACCCAAATATCGCGGTGACAGTGTGTTACCTCCCTGAGTGTGATAGAGATCCTTAGCCGATAGCCACACACGGTCCCCCGGATGGTAGACAGGAGTGGAGGAATGGTGTCGGTCCACGTGCCGCTGGTAACGGCGAATGGCTTTGTCTATCCACTGATGAACCTGACACCAGATCTCCTCACTGCGACGAAACCAGTCATCAACCGATGAAGCATTGGATTCCGCAGAGTCAACGAAGTCCCATGGCACGAAGGGTGGTTGGTAACCCAGCACACACTGAAAGGGTGTGATACCTGTGGAGGAATGACGCATAGAATTCTGTGCTATTTCCGCCCAGGGAAGAAACTGGCACCAATCCTGTGGGTTATGGAGGCAATATAATCGTAAAAACTTTTTCAGTTCCTGGTTAGACCTTTCACATTGACCGTTAGATTCCGGGTGGTACCCAGACGACAAACTCACCGACACTCCCAGTTTTTCCATGAACGCCCGCTATACCGATGAAGTGAACTGAGAACCCCTGTCCGACACAATGTCCTCCGGGATGCCAAACAAACGAAATACATATTCAAAGAGGCATTCCGCCATGCGGAAAGTGGACGGGATCTTGTCTAGCGGAATGAACCGTACCGCCCTGGAAAAGCGGTCGATAACCGACAGGATCGTAGTACATCCGTTCGAGAGTGGGAGATCGGTGATAAAGTCAATAGCAACATGAGACCAAGGTCGTTGTGGGATGGGCAGTGGATGTAGCTGGCCAGAAGGAAGGGTGCGTGGTGTCTTGCACTGAGCGCAAACACTACAGGAGGCCACAAACCGAAGGACATCGCGACGCATGTTTTTCCACCAATATCGTGCTGCCAAGAGTTGATAGGTGCGAGTCTCACCCGGATGACCAGAAAAAAGGGAGACATGAGCCCAGGCAATAATCCTGTCCTGTTAGCTAGGAGGGACGTCCTTCCTCGCCACCGGACAATCATGGGGGATGTGAGTCCGAGCCAGACGTGCATCTAGATCATGTTCAAAGTCCCATTGTACTACTCCCAGCACACATGATGACGGAATGATCGTAGTGGGCTTCTGCAGGGCAACCGAGTCTGGATCATGACTACGTGAAAGTGCATCAGCTTTGGTGTTTTTCGAACCGGGTCGGTAAGTAATGGTGAATGAAAACCTGGCGAAGAAGAGAGACCACCGTGCCTGCCGAGCGTTCAGTCGTTTAGCTGAGCGTAAATACTCAAGATTCTTATGGTCGGTGAATATGGTGAAAGTGTGCTTGGACCCCTCTAGTCAGTGCCTCCATTCCTCTAATGCCCGTTTGATGGCAAATAGTTCCCTGTCCCCTACGTCGTAGTTTCGTTCGGTGGGATTGAGTTTGTGGGAATAAAATGCCACAGGGCGTAATTTGGGAGGATTACCTAACCGTTGGGAGAGGACAGCCCCGATCCCCACCGAAGATGCATCCACTTCTAACTCAAACGGGAGTTCGGGATCCGGATGACCCAGGGACCGGGCTTGGGTGAAAGCCTCCGAAGGGGATCGTTCGGTCTAATAGTGAGGAGGGAGGAGACAGGAAAACAACCCCCCCGGGGAGACACAACTCTTCACACCCAAAACATAGACTAAGGCGGGGAGCTGTGTGCAGAAAGTTATAGGGGTGTGTAGGGGGCCAGGACAAGTTTTCTACCCATCCCCCATGTCGAACTCAAACGGGAGTTCGGGATCCGGGATTACCCGTACCTGGTGGGTGCTGACTAGAGTTGGTGAGAGGACCCCCCACCTCCTCCTCTTCCCCTGATTACCCCTCCCATAACCACAGACCAACCTCTCACCACATAGGAATACGTAGGGTCTCCTGGCTCTTACCAGGAGCACTATCCGTCAGCTCAACTCAGTGTCCCTCATAGGCTCCACCGAACCAAAACTGTCTCGACCACCATGAGCACGTAAGGCGTAGGTAAAGGACGGAAGACTCGTTCCACGTCCTGAGACCAGCGCAGCGCTCTGGGATTATCTCGTAGAAACGCCGTGAGCGGGGCTGTGACGCGGCTGAAGTTCCGAAGGAACCTCCTGTAAAAATTGGCGAAGCCAAGGAAGCGCTGAAGTTCCTTGATGGTCTTGGGTGTAGGCCATGAGAGGACAGCTGTGACCTTAGCGTCATCCATAGCTACCCCAGATGGAGAAATGATGTATCCTAAATATTGAACAGATTGCGTATGGAACTCACATTTAGTCACCTTTATCCGTAGGTGATGTTCCAGAAGCCTCTCCAGCACTGTTCAAACATGGACAACATGAGTGTCAGGGTCTGGTGAGAAAATCAGAATGTCATCCAAATAGACAAGCACAAACCGCCCCAGCATATCTCGAAGAACATCATTAATGAATGCCTGAAACACAGAGGGGGCATTGGCTAACCCAAAGGGCATTACCAAGTATTCATAGTGCCCTGTGCTGGTGCTGAACGCCGTTTTCCACTCATCACCGTCTTTCATACGAATTAGGTTGTAAGCATTGCGTAAATCCAATTTAGTATACCAGCGTGCTGTACGGAGCAGTTCCAAGGCCGCTGGAACCAGGGTAGCGGATAGGCGTACTTCTGCGTGATGAGATTCAAACGATGGTAATCAATCGTGGGTCGTAACCCTCCGTCCTTCTTGGGGACAAAAAAGAACCCCGCCGAAACTGGTGATGTGGACGGACGAATGAATCCCAGAGCTAGATACTCCGTAACGTACTCCTGCATGGCCTTTTCTTCAGTCGGCGACAAGGAGTACAAGCGTGCCTTCGGTAGTGGCGCGTCGGAGATGAGCTCTATAGTGCAGTCGTAGGGACGATGAGGTGGCAGAGTAGCTGTGGTGCCTTCTCCAAAAACAGGTGCTAGATCTTGGTATTCACTGGGCACATTGCTAGTAAGGCAGGCTTTCGAAACCGGTAGAGAGCAGATCTGTACTGTCGGCCGATGAATACAGTGTTGATGACAATACGGAGACCACCGAAGGAGTTCCCTCGATGCCCAGGAGATAAGAGGGTCATGGAGATGCAGCCAGGGTAGGCCCAAGATGATGTGGTACGTCAGGGAGGCTATGGGAAACAGTGAAATGGACTCCTCGTGGATAGCGCTGGTGGATAGTTGTAAGGAGCCAGTAACCGTCGTGATGAGTCCAGAGCCGCTTGGAGCCAGAACGGCTGTCCATCAGCGGTAGTGATGCGCCGATTGGAGATGAGAGGGGTGCAGGGTATCTTCCATTGAGTGATGAGGCGGGCATCAATGAAGTTCCCCTGAGCTCCCGAGTCAATCAATGCTGTGAGGGAGAGTGTAGTATGAGCGAGGTGTAAAACAACCGGCAACGTGAAGGACGGAATAGGAAGGTTTGGACTCACCCGGGATGTGCGTGCCCTAGGATCGGCACGCGAAGCTGAAGAGCCACGATAAGGAGCCAAATCGCAACCCGAACGAAGATGTTGATCAGACCCACAGTAACAAGAAAGTCCCATCCTGAAGCGTCGACGACGTTCTTCCACCGAAATATGAGTTCTCGCCAGTTCCATGCTCTCTGGAGGTGGCGAATGCTCTCTTGCTGTGGGAGAGGGAGGTGAATGCTGATTCAACGACGGCCTAAGTTGTAGGAGTTGATCCAGACGAATAGCCAGAGTGATGAGGTCCTCCAGCATCAGATCTAGATACCGTCCAGCCAGTTCCCTCTGTAGTTCCAAACGCAGACCCTGATGGAACGCCGAGTGGAGTGCGGCTGGATTCCATCCACTTTGAGCCGCTAAGGTGCGGAATTGCAGGGCGTACTCCGCTGCCGAACGACGACCTTGACGAAGACGCAACAGAAGTTCCCCAGCAGAGCGGCCCTCACACGGGTGCTGAAATGCTGCTCGAAAGCTGACCAGGAATCGAGCATAATCCCTCACCTCAGATCCTTGTTGGGACCATACCGCAGTAGCCCAATCCAGTGCCCGGTTTGAAAGCAGGGAGATCACCAGAGCTATACGTGCCGAGTCCGAATCTGGCGGCGAGTGAACGAAGTACAGCTCACATTGAAGTAAGAAGCCTTCACATCGGTCTGGATCTCCATCATATTTGTCAGGTAGAGCGACCTTGTATGGCGACCGAGGAGACTCCACTCGAGGAGGGCTAGGCCGAAGTGACCGATGCGGTAAGGCCGTGTAGCCCGCAGGGTGCGTCAGTTGGTCCACTCTTTGAGTCAGATCGTTCATCATAGCACTATAGATACTGAGGGAGCGCTGATTTTCGGCCAAAAACGAGACGCCCGAGTGACCTCTCCCATCTGGGCTCTAAGACTTCCTATGCTTTTGTTCCACCAACTAGGTCTGCAGCTTGAAGGCCCTCCATTAGTGTCTCCATAGTCTATGCCTCTGTAAACGCTCTGGTGGTGAGGCAGAGAACAAACGCTAAACTGGAGTATGGTTACAAGGTATTTTAATCATACGAAAACTTACACACACTATGCAAGCAAGGAGTTGTGGAGCTAAGTCCTGTAGGATCACAGAGGCCATAGCAAAGTGTGTATGGAGGGTCGCCAGCGTTTATATGGGTTGCAGAAGTAATGAACACAGGGAACGAATCAGTACTTTGGTGATTGCGAGCGTAGTGGAAATGGCGGTGCGATCTGTCGAGCCCAGTCCTCACGTGAACCTAGGCGTTCTGGAACGCGGGTTTGCGATCTTTTAGGTCAGTCTCACGTGATTCCGAGCGTTGTGGAATGCGGTGCGATCCTTCGAGCCGTCTTTTGCGTGATTCCGAGCGTTAGGAATGCGTTGCGATCTGTCCGGCCGTCTCTCGTGATTCCAATGTTGAGGAATGCGAGTGCGATCGGTCGAGCCAGTCTCAGCGTATTCCGAGCGTGAGAATGCGGGTGCGATGCATAGAGCCGGCCGCGGGCGTGACAGTCTCAGCATGTGTGAACATTTGCATTCTCTGTAAAAAGCCATCTCAGGTGGGCTCCACTAACGGCTTTAGTGGTTCTGGCATTCTCTCAATCAGCTTCATGAAGAGGTCATCTGAGATGTGTTTTTTAAATGGAACTGAAGAGAAAAAATCATACTGATGCCCTTTTTTTGAGAATGTTTATTGAAAGAATGCATACACAGACAAAATACTTTTTTTCTATTGGTTTATAACAAAGATCAAGCATCTGTAGTGGTATAATCTTGGTTATAAGATGCTGGATGACCGCAGAGCATTCCTGCCACTTGGTTAATCACTGCAATAATCTTCATTTTATATAGGACGTTGTTCATAGACTTTTTTCATATAAAAGTCTCACTCTACACATTCACATTTACATCCTTTTAGCAAAACGCCCTTATCCAGAGCAACTACAATTGTACAATCTTACAATCCAAGCATTGGGGTTAAGGGCCCCTTGCTCAAGGACCAACATGACAGCTTGGGATTGGGCAGGGGAAATTGAACCCCAACCTTCTGTTCAGCCCCAGTACCTAAACTACTAGCTATCCACTTGCCCATAGTACTCTTTGCAGGGAATGTTGATCCATAATGGGATTGCCCTCCCTCCTGGTGATCTGGCATTCACAGAACCACAGTTTTTAAACCATCGTACTAAGTTAAACACTTCTAGCACAGTTATTTCAGTATCTCATTTACCCAGAATGATTCAGATAGAAGAACACAGCTTCCCATTTCTTTTTTCAACAGATTCTTTGTCCTTTGTGGAGCACCCAACTTTTTTGCATCAATCTGCATCCGTAAGTAAAACATATTAAATGTGAAAAAGGCATCACAATAGAACAGTGTTTTAAGCTACTTATTTACGATAAGATTTTGTTTATTCTGTCTCTTTTCAATCTGTAGTACAATATGGCTTCACCACACCCCCTACGGACATTTAAGAAGAAAATCTAAAGCAAGATTGATGAACATTGGCAATTCAGCTTATGTGATCAGTGTGGGCTGAAGCTTTCATCAAATTCAGACTCAAGTATGAAAGGTTTAGAGGAGGATCTTGCTAATATTACACGAAGAGTTTTTTTTGATGCCTATTGACTTTGATACCATTGACACTGAAATCACATATAGACTCGGATACAGCAAACAGCATATCTGCGTAGTATTGCAATCATGGGCTTTTCGAGCACACTTAACACATTGTCCATTAAATAGCCTACGGAAAATCCTGTCCATATCATCCCCAGATCTTCCTCATATGCAGGACTCTTCTGGAACAGTTCGTTCTACCAAAATTAGCTGCAAAGATATAGCTGGCGGACAGTACTATCACTTTGGCGTTTTTGAGTCCATTAGACATCTCTTAGAAAAACACAAGGACATTCTAAAAGAAACAAACCTTCTGGCCCTCCAGGTTAACATTGACGGCTTACCTTTATTCAAGAGTTCTGCCACACAGTTCTGGCCAATTCTTGGAATTACTGAAAATGTTCCAGAACATGACCCAGTTGTAATTGGTTTGTTTTGTGGCAATCAAAAACCAGGATCACTAGATGCCTTTCTAGACGATTTTGTTTCAGAAGTTACTGGTCTGGAAAAAGGATTTGATTTCCAAGGAGAATTTCTGTCCTTACGACTTCACACAGTAGTCTGCGACGCTGTTCTTTTAAATGGCACGCTTGGTACAGCAGCATACCACAATTTTCTTGTACTTTTTGTGGCGATGTTTCTTTTATCCAGCAAATCTCTAGTCCAACACCATCTTGAGTATTCTAACTGCCTTACACTTTTATTTGTAAAACACTATCAACAGCTCTATGGGGAAAAATCCATGTCCTACAACGTACACAATCTTGTCCACTTGGCACAAGATGCCAAAATACATGGCATAGTCGATAATTTCAGTGCATTTAAATTTGAATCTTTCCTTTACCAGATCAAGAGGCTACTTAGAAAACCTGGCTGTCCACTCAGTCAGGTGGTCAGGCGACTGTCAGAGAAGCCTAAAAAAAAACAGTGAAAACAGGAAAAGACTGGGATTATTCAAAGAGCATATTTCTGGCCCTCTTCCCGAATCCATCCAAATGGCCAAACAATACCGTGAACTGAGGACACAAAATTTCTCTGTAAAATTAGCTGGAGCCAACAGCTTTATGTACCTCAACACTTTGCAAGGTGATATATATTTCTGTCATGAAATGCGAGATCTACATTGCCTACTGCTTCTTTCTCCAACAGGAACCCTTCTTTGAATACCCTCTTTCCTCAACTACACTTGACATCTACTTAATAGACAAACTCTCAGAAACCATAGAGTTTTGCAAGTTTTCTGTGGTTCAACAAAAAGCATTTGTTCTGCCATACAAAAGGAAATTTGTTTCCATTCCCCTTCTTCACACAAATTAATAAAAAATTATAACAGGAGAGATCACTAACTTTACCACTAATTGTAAAAGCGGTCAACAGCAATTGTTTGCTTGAATCAATTATTCAACCAAGGATACCACAGTGAAAAAATACAGAACAGCTTCATTCAGGAACTTCAATGTTTCCAGCTGGAGTCCATCTTCCCCTGCACTTTCAATGATGAAATCTGTTCAGTGATGAGATCTGTGGAATTATAAGGCTACCCTGGATAACAAAGAAAACAATGAAATGGATCCTTAATAAAAACAAGCGATGAAAGGTGAAAGGTGTATGGATTGACAAAGTCTGAGAAATCAAGTAACTGAGAAGCACAATGACCTTTACAGAAGACAGGACATTCTGAAGAAACACTACCCATATGGTATTTAAAAAACATGACAGAACTTAATAACAATAGTAATAATAGTACATTTAATTTTATTTTATTGTATTTCAGTATTGTTTCACCAGCAGTACATCACGTTATTAACATACAAACAAAGGTATGCTGGGGTGTCTGTATGCTAGGAATGTACCTACTGGTTGAATTTGTGGATGAGCAAACCACAAGCCCAGTGGCAGCAGAGTGGTACTCAGATGGCATGTCATGGTGGCCCCCATACAATCAAAAAGGCAGACTGCTAAAAAGCATCTGAACCAATGAGGTCCCAAATGCTGGTGTCCTTCGACAGCTCTTTGGTCTTGGCCATGGTTGAGTTTGGAGTCGGACTGTTTGAGGCTGTGGACAGGGGTCTTTTATATAGATAACGAGGTCAAACAGGTGCCATTAATACAGGTAACAAGTGGAGGACAGAAGAGCTTCGTAAAGAAGAAGTTACAGGTCTGTGAGAGCCAGAAATCTGTTTGTGGGTGACCAAGTACTTATTTTCCATCATGATTTACAATTAAATTCTTTAAAAATCCTACAATGTGATTTCCTGGATTTTTTTTCTCATTTTGTCTCTCATAGTTGAAGTGTAGCTATGATGAAACTTACAGACCTCTCTCATCTTTCTAAGTAGGAGAACTTGCACAATCAGTGGCTGACTAAATACTGCCCCACTGTAAGCTTCAAGTTTAAGCTTCATCTTGTTCACAATATCTATAATATTTATATCTATAGATAGTAACCTCGTATGTCCAAAATGGCAAAAAAAAAACAACCTTAAGTTTTAACAGAAGTCACTGTAAAAAGGTTTTATTCAAACTCAGTTTGGAGCTTTTCTATTTTCCATTCATCATGAAATTCTGACCCAATGCAAAGGACAAATGTCAGATTCAATCAAGGGAAAGATGTGAAAAACTGAAAAAATGTAGATCCAAGGTTTCTGGAGGTCAGCAACAAGATTCAAATGTTTCATTCAGAACCATTGCCACTCAAGCACTTAGCCAAGCAGTCTGCATTTACAAACATTAGTGAAAGAATGGGTCATTCTAAAGAGCTCACTTAATTCAAGCGTGGTGCTGTAATAGGATGCCACCATTGCTACAAGTCAGCTGGTGGAATTTCTTCACTCTTAGATATTCCACCATCAACTGTGAGTGGTGTTATTGAAATGTGGAAGCGTTTAGGAACCACAGTGACTCATCCATGAAGTGTCAGACCATGTAAGGTTAAAGAGAGTTACAGAGGATTACAGAGGTTACAGGGGTCGCCCAGTGCTGAAGTGGATGGTGCATAAAAGTCACCAACACTCTGCTAACAGAATAACTGCAGAGTTCCAAATCTCTTCTGGTATTAACATCAGCACTAAAACTGGGCAACGGGAGCTTCATGACTTCATGAGTTTCCATGGCCAAGCAACTGTATGCAAGCCTTACATCACCAAGCACAGTGCCAGGCATTGGATGGAGTGGTGTAAAGCACATTGCCTCTTGACTCTGGAGCAGTGGAAATGAGTTCTGTGAAGTAACAAATCATGTTTTTCTATCTGGCACTGTGATTGAACAGTCTGGATTTGTTAATGCCAGGAGAACTTTACATGCCTGGCTGCATTTTGTTCTATATTTATTGCTTTATTAAGGAACGCAGACATATAAATATTTTATCTTCAACATTTATAGATAAATGGTGATGTTACAGCATTACCCTTGCAAAAAAAAAGAAAAATAAATCAAAATGACTAGTACATACCAACTTCGTTTTTTCCAGTGATGTCAAAAAGTCCATCCTACCACGGAATTCAAGATGCTTGGCTGGATGAATCAACACAGAACTGTAAGGTTACTTTTAATTATACTGCTGTCAGTAATAGACCCTCAACTTACTAATTGCTAATAAACATGAATAAATGTATGTGGTCTGTTTTTCCTTAATTTTCAAACAAATATCCTTGTTACAGTTGACTCCCCTACACCAAATACTTGAAATCAGTAAATAAACAGTCATCTTATTTAGTTGTTGCATACTTGTTCCCTTTCAGTGATGTCTCGTGGTCAGTTTACTCATCAAGGCCTCCAGTCAACCTGGACAGAACAAAGTAAGGTTATTTTACTGCTGTGAAAGTCATTAACATTATATTCACATGATCTGTGCAGAGTTGCATGAAACACGTTAAGTTTTCACCTTATGTATAAACCTTAGAGGAAGATTTTCCCTTAGCCAAGGGAATGACTTAAGTGTGTTGCCTTAAATCCCTCAGATGTTTCACTTAACTAAAGGAAAATGGTATGGGATTTACTGCCATGACTTTGGTTTTGTTGCTGTAAAGGTCAAGTATTTCCTGACAGTAATTCATCAGCAGACAAAAACCATTCAGAGAACACCACTGTTTTTATAATGTCTTACTCCTGCCAGGACGGAAACTTAACTTGTTTATCTAACCATCGTCAAGGAGCTTCTGCCACTTGGTGAACAGCCTGGCATATGGAAGACTTGTGCACATGGACATTTTTGTCAGGGATTACTTAAGGGACATTTGATACTTAAGGGAACATTTAAGAGTTTAAGCCGATTTCCCTTAAGAAAGTCCTTAAGTAACACTTAAGGCACTTTTTTTCTGCAACAGACTTAATGAGATGTTCAAGGGCAATCTTAAGAGGAAATTAAGGTGTTTTTGTCAGGGGTGCCACTGTTGGCCGCTAGGGGTAGCTTTGAGCTACCTTTGCCGGTGACATCCCTGGCAGCTTCTGTAATTGGCCGCCTCGTCAGTAAAGTGGCTGATTACAGCCTAATGATCCTCAGCTGCTGCCTTTGGCTATTTAAGCGCATTGCCACAGGCAGTAGCTGGTGGATCATTTGACTCTGGCACGCTCCGTAAGCCCCGATCCTTGCTAAAGCGTTTATTATAAGGACTCGCTGGCAAAGCGTGCTATAGAGACCTCACATGTCTCATCCTCTGCTCTTTTCAGAGCCCCCGCGCTTCATTCTCTTTTCCGGTTCTGTTTGGTCGCTTTTATTTATTTTGCAGGGTTCAGCGGACAATCTGCGCTCACTAAGGAGCGCACGATTCCGTAATGCAGCGATGCATGAGGTAAAATCTTCGTAGGGACTTAGGCAGAGTAGAAGTAGTGTTTTTTGCGCGGTTTTTATACCACCAGCTCCTAAGCTAATTTCAGTTCAATAAAACCATCTGGAGCTAACTGCACTTGGGTCCCGTCCTTCTTATTTGGTTTTTGGGGTTCGTCATTTTACTGAATGGCGCACCCCCGTAACAGAATGATCCGCCCAGCCAGGGGACCCAGCATTAGCTCCGGGACCTCCAATATGGAGGTCCCCAGACGCCGTAGACGGCGGGTTTCGCTACCCGGGTCACGGCTGGCTTTTTGGGAACAATTCAGTGACGCTGGCCATGTCACTGATGGTTTTTTCCATCCTCACGCTGAGGATTTTTCTTATCCTCATTCTGAGGAGTTTTCTTATCCTCAGGCCGAGGACTTCGCTTACCCTCAGGCTGAGGGTTTTTCTTATCCTCATGCCGAGGATTTCGCTTATCCTCAGGCTGGGGATTTTTCTTATCCTCATGCCGACGATTTTTTCCATCCTGACCCTCCCAAATCGCCCAGCCCTCGCCGTCATAACCGTCGGCGTTCGCCCAGGGTTCAAACAGGAATACAGTGCGGCATAGCCTGTTTTGACCCTCAGCCACTTATTCCTGACCCCAAACTTATCAGTGTCTTTGAGATTATGCAAGGCTTTCGGGAGGTACAGGAATATGTGGCTGAATTTGGTACCCTGGCCGCACAGAGCGGCCTGCAGGGACCGGTCCTCATGGAGCCCTTTAGATCAGGGCTCAATTATGATGTGGACATTGAGCTGTGCTTCCTTCTACCCGCCTCTTCCTTTGACCACCTGATCGAGCTGGCCAGATTGGCGGAGACCCGCCCCGATCAGCGTGCGAGGAAGAGGGTGGATAGTATCCTTTACGGCTCAAGTCCACCCGGTCCCATGCCAGGGTCTATAGCGCCACCTAGCCCCATTCACCAGCATACTACATGCTCAAGCTGGAAGAGTGAGCGCACTGCGCCCCCCAGTGGTGAACCTGGGCCCGCCGCTCACACAAGCCTGGCCCCATACAGAAACCTTATGCGCCTTTAAGCCCCGTGTCTGAGCCATACAGCTCCACGGAGAGGCATATAGCGCTGCCTGGCCCCGTACGGGAGCCCATTGCGCCACCTACCCCCGCGTCTGAGCAAGACAGCTCCATGTCTGGGTGTTTAGCGCACCGGTCGTTGCCGCCAACCCCTGCGCCTCGATCACGTAGACCATACCTGCGCCACGAACTTTCGCTTCGATCCCTGCGCCCCGGTCACGTGATCCAATTCTCCGCACCGAGAGGACCCCTCGGTTGCAGGTGAATCCTCCAAGACCCCCTGGGATCCTTGATCTCAGACAAGGTCCCAGGTCCGTTCTAGAGTTTTTGGGGGAGTTCAATACCCTAGCCGGTCCATCCGGGTTCAATGATCGGGCCCTCATGACCCACTTCATTCTGGCTCTCAACGAGGAAGTGCAGATCGAGCTTGATCAACTCGAACCGCCTTCCTCAATCCACGAGCTGTATGACCTGGCCTTGAATGCGGAGTTTCGTCTCCTCCAGGCCAGGAAGAGATTCATTATGGTCCCTGAAACCGAGCCCACCTTAAGACCATCCCCTGAGGTCCAGCCCGATTTGAGACTGTCTAGGTCAGTGACCCAGCAGCCAGCGCCTCTTGGTCCTGAACCTGGCCTGACCATGTATGCTGACTCTGCACTTGGGCATTTAGACCCCGTGCTTGAGAGTTTTGCGCCTCATAGACCTGTGCCTGGGCCCGCCGCGCCCGTAAGTCCTGCGTCTGAGCAAGGAAGCTCAACACCTGGGCATTTTGCGCTGCCTGGCCCCGTACAGGAGCCCGTTGTGCATTTCAACGTCGCACCTGGGCAGTCAGACCCCGTGCTTGAAAGTTTTGCGCCTCTCGGACCTGTGCCTGGGCCCATCGTGCCCGTAAGTCCCGCGTCTGAGCAAGGAAGCTCCACGCCTGGGCATGTTGCGCCGCCTGGCCCCATACAGGAGCCCATTGCGTGTTTAAACTCCGCACGTGGGCAGTCAGACCCCGTGCTTCAGTGTTTAGTGCCCCCTGGCCCTGTACCTGGTTTCGCTCTGTCTGTTAGCCCCGCGTCTGAGCAAGGAAGCTCCACGTCTGGGCGTTTTGCGCCGCCTGGCCCCGCACAAAAGCCTATTGCGCACCTAAACTCCGCACCGGGGCCGTCAGACCCGGTGCTCAAGAGCCCAGCGCTCCTTGTGTCTCGGTTGTTGGGACCGACCCCCGCTCCACCTTGGTCACCTCTGTTGTCTCTTTCTCTGAGGCCCCTGGCGTCCATGCGGCTGGCCAGGTCCCTGGCCCCGGTCCTTTTTGTCGGTCTCAGTGGGTCGGTTCTGGCTCTTTCTCCGCCAGTGCCGAGCTCCGTCTCTGGGTCGTGGAGCTCAACCACTGAGGCGCCAGCAATGCCGGGCCTCGCCTCCCAGCCGACGGGCCTTGTCCCGGGGCCGTTGGCAACCAGCTCCATGCCTGAACCGCTGGCCTCCGCCTCGGGGGAGCTGGCTTTCGCCCCTCAGTCGCCAGTGGCCCGTCTCGGCCTTGGAGCCGCCGGTCTGGTCTCTAAGCCTGAAACGGGGGCCAGACCTGCCGTAAACTGCCCTCCCGTTCCGTTCGGTCCCTTGTTGGGGGGTTGCCCTGCTTACCAGGGCCCCCCCGTTCGCCAGACGCTCAATCCCGAGCGTGTTCGGCAAGCCATAGGCGCGATGGTATGCGCTTAGGGGCGTCGGGACGCCGCCCCTTGGCGGGGGGGTACTGTCAGGGGTGCCACCGTTGGCCGCTAGGGGTAGCTTTCAGCTACCTTTGCCGGTGACATCCCTGGCAGGGTTAGGGTTAGGGAGCTAAGGAGCGCACGATTCCGTAATGCAGCGATGCATAAAGTAAAATCTTCGTAGGGACTTAGGCAGAGTAGAAGTAGTGTTTTTTGCGCGGTTTTTATACCACCAGCTCCTCTGCGCCTGCCTGCTCCCCGCTCTCCCGGCGCTGCTCGCTCTAACTGCGGCTCCGCTCTTCCCTCTCCCCGCTCTGCTTGTGTGGAGCTGCTGACGCAGCCTGGGTGTGCGCGTGTGCGCGCAGCCTGAGTGTGCGTGTGTGCGTGCGGCTCTGACGCAAGCAGAGAGGGATTCCCCTCCGCTTTTCTTTCGTTCCCACTCTTTATTTCAAGGGCGCTGTTACGTCTCTGTGTGTGTGTATGCAGCTCGCATATTCGCTGCCTTTGCACACACACACACAGAGACTTTCATTATTTCTGTTATTTATTCTATTGCATTTATTTATTTAGTTTAATTTATTTAAGCTAATTTCAGTTCAATAAAACCATCTGGAGCTAACTGCACTTGGGTCCCGTCCTTCTTATTTGGTTTTTGGGGTTCGTCATTTTACTGAATGGCGCACCCCCATAACAGTTTTATGCAACCAGGCACTGTTTCTTGACTTTTGCATTTCACCGAATTCAAATATCTTAAGCAGGATTTAAAAACACTGATGGTTTTGTCTCCTTTTAGCAACAGAAGACATTCAAAGTACCAATTTAGAAATCCCCGCCTTGACAACCTGCAAACAGACTTCTTTTCTTCCTTCTTCTTCTTTCTTCTTCTTCTTCTTCTTTCGGTTTCCTTCTTTCCTTTTTTCAGCTTCTCCCTTTATCAGGGGTCACCACAGCAAGTTAAACGTTTCCAACTCACCCTGTCCTCCACGTACTCTACTCTCACCCCAACTCCCTGCATATCTTCATTTACCACAACCAAATAACTCCTCTTTGGTCTTCCTCTCCGTCTCTTGCCTGGCAGCTTCATCTCCACTATCCTCCGACCAATATATCTACTATCCCTCATCTGCACATGTCCAAACCATCTCAGTCTTCCCTCTCGAATTTTGTCTCCCAATTTTCCAACCTGTGCTGTCCCTCTGATGATCTCATTCCTAATCCTGTCCACCCTAGACACTCCTAAAGAGAACCTCAACATCTTAAGTTCAGCCACGTCCAGCTCTGCTTCCTGTCTCTTTGTCAGTGCCACTGTCTCTAACCCATACAACAAGGCTGGTCTCACTACACTCTTATAAATCGTTCCTTTCACTTTTGCTGCGACCCTTTTGTCACATAATACTCCTGACACTCTTCTCCACCCACTCCATCCTGCCTGTACTCTCTTCTTTACCTCCATTTCACGCTCCCCATTTCCTTTGACAGTTGATCCCAAGTACCTGAACTCCTGGACCTTTGTAACCACTGATCCCTGTAGCCTGACTGTTTCACCTGCCTCCCTTTCTTTTACACACATGTATTCTGTCTTACTACAGTTGACTTTCATTCCTCTCCTTTCCAGATTATACCTCCACCTCTCCAAGTTCTCTTCTACCTGTTCCCTGTTCTCACTACAGATCACAATTCGTCTGCAAACATCATAGTCCACGGCGATTCTTGTCTGACCTCATCTGTTAGTCTGTCCATCACCAGAGCAAATAAGAAGGGACTCAGGGCTGATCCTTGATGCAGTCCCACCTCTACCTTGAACCTATCTGTCACTCCTACAGCACATCTCACCGCTGTCACGCTGTTCTCATATATGTCCTGCACTAATCTAACGTACTTTTCAGCCACTCGAGACTTCCTCATACACCACCACAGTTCTTCCCTTGGCACCCTGTCATAAGCTTTCTCCAAATCCACAAAGACGCAGTGTAGCTCTTTCTCTATACTTCTCCATCAGCAGTCTCAAAGCAAAAATCGCATCCATTGTGCTCTTCCTTGGCATGAAACCATACTGTTGTTCACACACTGTCACCTCCTGTCTGAGCCTAGCTTCCACAACTCTCTCCAAAATCTTCATTTTGTGGCTCATCAACTTTATGCCCCTGTAAGAGCCACAACTCTGTACATCACCCTTCTGGTTAAAAATCGGTACAAGTAAACTTTTCCTCCTTTCCTCCGGCATACTCTCATTCACCAGAATTCCATTGAATAATCTAGAATAATCATCAGGTCCCACCGCCTTTCCGTTCTTCATCCTTTTCAAAGCTTTCCTCACTTTGTCCTTGCTAATCTTTGCTACATCCTGTTCCACAATTTCTACACCATCCAGCCTTCTTTCCCTTTCATTTTCTACATTCATCAACTCCTCAAAATACTCCTTCCATCTTTCCCTCACCCTCTCCTCACCTGTCAGTACATTTCCATTTCTATCCTTGATCACCCTGATCTGCTGCACATCCTTTCCAGCTCTATCTCTCTGTCTCGCCAGCAGATACAACTCCTTCTCTCCTTCCCTACTGTCTGACCTTTCATATAACTCATCGTAGGCCTTCTGCTTGGCCATTGCTACCTCCCTCTTTGCCCTGTGCCGCATCTCCTTGTACTCTGAATCTTGTACTCCTTCTTTCTCTGAATAACCTCCTGCACTTCCTCGTTCCACCACCAGGTTTCCTTTTCATCCTTTGCCTGTCCAGAAGACACACCCAGTACCTTTTTACTTGTCTGTCTATTTATTGTTGCTGCTACTACCCAGTCGTCTGGGAGCTATTTCCTTTCTCAGCTCCTCTCTGAACTCCTTACAACATTCTTCCTTTCTCAACTTCCACCATTTGGTCCTCTGCTCTGCCTTTGTCCTCTTCCTCTTCCTAACCACCAGAGCCATCCTGCACACCACCATCCGATGCTGCCTAGCTACACTCTCCCCTGCCACTACCTTACAATCACCAATCTCTTTTAAGCAACCTCTTCTACATAGGATGTAGTCTACCTGTGTGCTCCTCCTTCCACTCTTATAGGTCACCCTATGCTCCTCCTTCTTTTGGAAATATGTGTTAATCACAGCCATTTCCATCCTCTTTGCAAAATCCACCACCATCTGTCCTTCTAGGTTCCAATCCTTAACACCAAACCTGCCCATCACTTCCTCATCTCCTTTATTACCTTCACCAACATGACCATTGAAATCTGCACTAATCACCAGTCTCTCCTCCCTGGGAATGCTCTCAACCACTTCATCTAACTCCCCCCAGAATCTCTCTTTCTCCTCTAGTTCACAGCCAATTTGTGGTGCATAGCCGCTAACAACATTCACTGTTACACCCTCAATTTCCAGCTTTAAACATATTATCCTATCTGACACCTTTTCACCTCAACAACATTCTTTACATAGTCCTCCTTCAGGACCACACCAACTCCATTTCTCTTTCCTATTCCCCCATGGTAAGAACAGTTTAAACCCTGCACCAATGCATCGAGCCTTGCTACCCTTCCACTTTGTCTCCTGCACACACAAAACATCGACCTTTCTCCTCTGCATCATATCAGCCAGCTCTCTACCTTTCCCTGTCATCGTCCCTACATTTAGGGTTGCTACCCTCAGTGCTATATTCTGGCCCCTCCTGATTTCTCTCTGTCTCCTCACACACCTCCCTCCTCTTCATCTTCGACAA
Organism: Ancistrus triradiatus; assembly: GCA_025084515.1. NCBI lineage: Eukaryota > Metazoa > Chordata > Actinopteri > Siluriformes > Loricariidae > Ancistrus > Ancistrus triradiatus. The sequence continues at coordinate 26,769 of JAJAGP010004196.1, read as the reverse complement.
ACAGTAGTCCAATTTCCGCTGGTACCCTGTTTGTTAACCCGGGCCGCGACCGATCTGGTATGGTGAAACTATTATGAACTCGCATACTAGAATTGGCAAATGTTTTACACCGGATGCCCTTCCTGACGCAACCCTCACCACTTATCCGGGCTTGGGACCGGCACTAGAAATACCCTGCCTGAGCAATCTAGAGGCTGGTTTAACCTGCAAACAGGTCAAAGTAGGATAATAGTATTATACAAAAGATCGTGACTTTATTGTTGTAGGCATGTTAACTTCTGTCTTTTTGTTGAAGGCACTTTACTCCTACTTTGTACATAACTTGTTATATATTCGTTTTGGACACAGCTAACTGCTACAAACATTTTAACATTTTTGACTGCCATAACTAAATAAAACTATTTACAAAAATACAACAATATATATTTTTACCTAGCTAATCCACCAAGAGCACGGTTGTCTTCTGGGCGCCTAGTACCACGTCAATGCACACGTAAGTTTTAATAATACCTAATACAAAAAAAGTGCTCTTAAATGTTTTAATACTCAAATATGATCCGATACTGATTAGCTGTTGTGTGGTCTTCCAGAAGTTGAGAGGGCCATTCTAGATATGCTGGGGGAACTGCAGCTCCAGGTCCAGCATCTAACATCGCTTGTTACCCAAAGGGTCTCCTCTTTGGGTAGCAATAGCCTGGCACAAACTACAGTTGCTTCAGAAAGTGCAGGGGAAGATGACGGCCTCCCACTGGAAAGCATGAATGCCTTGAAAGACATGGAAGTGCATCTCCAAAATGGAAGCTTCAAACAAAGAATGGTAGCTCTTTTTGTTTTCATCTTTTCAAAACAGTAACTGTAATCTTAAATTGACACTTAAAATTGTCATTTGAAGCATGCTGTAAATTAACCATGACATTGTGTCTGTCTGTTCAGTAAAGACATTGTGATACATTTAAAGTATACTGATCAGACATTCTCTGTCAACTTCAGGTGTCAAAACTCTCACTAGCTGGGGGGCAAACACTTAAACAGTGTGGCACATTTGTGGGAAGGTGTTTGCACCTCAGCTAGCAGTTCAGCTGAACTGGTGTGGCAGAGGAGAGAAAATGGGGATTAAAAACACCTGCCTGAAGGAAGCCATTGTCTGTAAGTGCAACTACCAAATGTGTACCATTTTCAGCAATCTGCTTTGACTCACAACTTCACTGATAGACATTCTAGTCTGCTTGCCCTTCATCAGAAGTCAGTTTCTAAACACATGACCACACAAGCTTATAAACATTATTTTATATTTAACTATTGGATTGCATGCATATCTAGATAAAAAATTTTCCCTTAATATTGCCCTTAAACACCTCTCAAAGTTAAGTGCGGTGAAGCTAAAAAATTGGTTCAGTGTTACCTAAAGGCTTTCTTAAGGGAAATCAGCATAAACCCTTAAGAAACAAATGTCATTTAAATGATCCCTTAATGGTAAAAACCAGTATAAAGCCGTTAAGTTGCATAAAGCTCCTTGCCGGTAAATTCCTTCCGACTTATTTAAAGAACGCAAAACCTCATTTTAATTCTCGAATGATGGAGAATATGGCGAGAGTTTTTGGAGGTTTATGAATATGTTATTCAATATAGAATACATCATCTAGACCTTCAAGAGTGACGAAAATGTATTAAGACACTAGCCTACCGATTGGACCATGCGTTACCTGGAGTTTTAAAGCTCCTGATAGCGCTGCGTTTTTGTACTGGGAGATGTTTTCCATGTGAACAAGTCTTCCATATGCCAGTCTGTTCACCAAGTGACAGACACTCTTTGCCCACGGCTATGTAAAGTTTCCGTCCTGGCCGGAGCAAGACGTTTTAAAACCTGAATTTTTCAGGAGAGTCGTCTTTCCACGTGTTTGCAGTGTTATTGATCATTGTCATGGAAACCATATGGAACTGCTGTAACGTCACTGGAGTAAATCCCATAGTGTTTGCCCTTAATTAAGGGTGTACTCACACAGGCAATTGGAACCACGCTCGGGCGCGTTTGGGTTCGTTTGGCTAGTGTGAGAGCTCCCAAACGTGCCGGGTCGGGTGCGCTTGAAAGAGGTGGACCGGGCGCAATTGAAGATGATGATATCTATTGTGTGACTGTTTCATTACACAAACACAGCTTAGAAGGGTTCACTGTGGTCTGCAGCTGGGGTGAATTGTTTATTTAGATTTGGGCTAATGAAAGCATAACGATTCAACTAGACAAGAAACAAAGCAGTAATGTTTCATGCTCCAGCGCGGAAAACAGCGTCAGCTGACTCAGTAAAAATCTTCTGACGTGCAGCAAGCAAAGCCGAAAATCAGCGCGCTGCATAATCAATGCATTAGATGCATTAGACGTGCATCATGCGTATTAGGGCTGTGTGTCAGCGCACACAAAACGAAACCAAAGGAAAGCACAAAAGTATATTTCACATATTTACAACCATGAAGTGTGCTGTGCTGTGTGAGTGCGTGTCGCAATGACGAAAGCGTGCTGGAGCGTGAACCTAGTGTGAGCAGGAGCCAGGGCGCGATTGGGGAGGGGGGACAAACGCTCTCCGGCGCGGTTCAAGGCAACCGTGCTCAGTGTGAGTACACTATAAGTTAATCGTCTGAGGGATTTTACGCACTACACTTATGTAATGCCCTGTTAATGCATGTATAAAATTAAGAGTAGCCTACCAGGTATGTGCCCATGAAGTGCGTAGCATGGAAAACACAGCGCGTGCAGAGCACAGTAACAGGTTCCTATACAGTGTTCATAGCCAACGCTTTAATTCAGTCATAATCACATGTATGTCCATCAGAAGACAGTTCTAAGTTAAGTAAGATTAATTCTACAAGAAACAGCACGCCTCATAATAATAAACCGTAAATCACGATTTAATTAATAAACCTTTGAACTCCGCCTGTGTGGAATAGATTACTCCGGTTTATTGCCACTTTTTCCAACACCATGCGACTGGTGTTTCTAAAGTGCCCATAGTTTGAGTGTGTGTATGAGTGTATGTGCCCTATGATGGATTGCTGCCCGGTCTAGGGTTGTTCCAGCTTTGCACCCTGCGCTGCACCTGCTTTCCCGTGACACTGATTAAGCACTGCTGCAAATAAGAAAGATAAATAAATAAATAATAATAGGCCTACACTTTCCGAAGATACTAGGCACCCACAGACTTTTCTCAGTAGACTAACAGCATTTTAAATAGCCTAATTGCAAGTCATGCGATGAAAACAAGACCAAATATGATCAGTTACTTGACATTTGTAGATATGGTAAATAGATTATAAATGGCACTCTCACCGTAATTCGTCCATAATCTTCTCAGCTGGTCCAGTCTCGACTGGAAGAGGCTCTCATTTGTGTTGTGAATAATCACAAAATGACGGGGTCAACAGCACAACCCTGTGGCTTCGTAGAGTTTGAAAGAAAGCCCTCTATTGTTCATTGTGACACTACTCATTCTCTTAATCTGTTTAATACACACCACAAGAAGGTTAGTATACATGTTAATTAAGTAATTTTTTTTTGTTTGTTTTGTTTTTCAGTGTCGGCAATGAGAAATCCGCTACTCCCCAATCCAAATGAGGCGGAAACCGAAAAGATAATTAAAGAGTGGCTTCGACTAGCTGGTGACCGTCTCAGAAAGAGGCAGAGATAAAAAAAAAGGATAATCTTTTATTAAATTTGAATCTTTTTATGTTCAAACACTTCATCGGTTTTTATTTTCTGTGCTGAGAATGCATTTTAAAAATGAATTTATTTTGTTGTTTGCATTTCAACCTAAATAATTAGATCTATTAATCCAGTTACTTGATACGTGTTAATGTTATTTATTATTTTTCAACAGTGACTTGTGCACTTTTATTTTGTGTTCATCTAATCTTGTTTGTGTGCAATTTTCCAATAAAAGTTTGATGTTAACCGATTATCAAACATTTCTTCATTTGGAGAGACAGAAACAGTCATGAAAAGATGTTACATACACACAAAACAGTGAATTTACGTCACTGATAGGGAGCATTGGGAGAGTGGAACGGTATAATACAGGTCGGAGAAACATCTGAGAAAGCTCGTTTGGACAGCGCTTTTTCATTAGAGCTACATAGTCCCAATGTGCAAACGACGTAAATGCTACGCTATGCCGACCATTCTCGATACAGAGCAGCAATGTACCCGCTACATATGTGTGCTGTCTGGGGAGTGTGAGAGAGTATGATAGTGTGTGTGAGAGGTTTGATAGTGAGTGTGAGAGAGTTTGATAGTGAATGTGAGTGTTTGATAGTGAGTGTGAGAGAGTTTGATAGTGAATGTGAGAGAGTTTGATAGTGAATGTGAGAGAGTTTGATAGTGAGTGTGAGAGAGTTTGATAGTGAATGTGAGAGAGTTTGATAGTGAATGTGAGAGAGTTTGATAGTGAGTGTGAGAGAGTTTGACAGTGAGCGTGAGAGAGTTTGATAGTGAATGTAAGAGAGTTTGATAGTGAGTGTGAGAGAGTGTGATAGTGAGTGTGAGAGAGTACGATGGTGTGTGTGAGAGGTAAGTTTAAATAATGACCTAAACGACCTCTCATACACAACAGCTGCGTCCCACAGTTTTTATTTTACTGCAACAGCACATTTTCACATTTCACCAAATTTCAAAGTGCAAAACAAAATGTGCATGCAGAGATACAAAATGCAAAACACAGAAAATACTAAACTGTGTGGAGTTCAGTGTGTTTTGTGTTGAAGCAACTGTATTAATAGCAGAAAACTGGAGAACAATAAATAGTGTAAAGACTACCAATAGCATGCTTTAAGCACTATTAAAAATAAATAAAGAAATAGTGACCAGCCCTAATGGAAATGGCACAAACATTTCCTAATGAGAAGGCCACTCAAAGTCCATCAGTTTCCTGAGTAGATGCAGACATGTGGATTCATTCCAGTCTTTCTTTTCCCGCTTGATCATCTTCCTGGGTTAATACCCACAATTCCTCTTTAAAATGAAACAAATATTTCAGTATCTCTGAAAATACAATATAAAACAATCGATTTGTTGAAATAAAAAGTGGCACGTTTAAAAGAGTGGGAGAATAGCAAAAAAAGGGAGAAAGGAGGTGGTGACGGGCAGACAGGGAGAGGAACAGAAGTACAGAGTGTGACAGGGCAAGAGAGAGGAAAGAAGAGTGTAGCAGAACTTAAGTGGTTTTCACAGATCATGAAAAACACTAACATGTATTTAAAGGCTTGTGGCACTGAATTGGCCAAAAGGTGATCCAGCAAGTCTTCTTCTCTCACAAACTGGAGGTCTGAATTGGTCTCCGCACCAAGTCCATCGACCAACTTCTTAAATGTTTCCTCAGGGAGTCCAGGCAGTGTGGAGCCCACCGCTTGTTTTAGCTCTTCTAAACTCATTGGCGTAAAGAAATAAAAAAAGTATTGTATAACAACTACTGACAAACTTTTTTCCTTTCAGAAAGACCTCAGTCGCTGCTAAAGGATTCCCTTACCGAGTATCTAAATAAGCCACTGATTTTCTAATTGTTTCATTATAATCATCAGCAGAGAATTCAGATCCCTTGTCAACTTGAACACACAGCTGAAACAAGTTTCCAGCACTTAGATAGGCCTGAAAAAGCTGGTGTCTCTCAGCAAGAGTTGCACACAAGTTCTTGAAGTTGTAGAATTTCTTTGCATATTGCTTAAAATATGTATGTTTACTCTCAAACCTCAGAGTCCAGGGACTAAAGAGAGGTTCAAATTGTGTAATGAGCTCTGGGTAATGGCTTGATAGTATTACAGGGGAATGCCACACTCCTAAAGTGAATGTACTCATCAATGAACATTTTAAGGCAACCTGATGCGCAAATATCCTAGGTGCACACATTGGCTCTACAACTTCGTAGCAAAACAAGTTGCCATACTTCTCCTGTTGTGTTCTTAATCCTATCATCTACGATAAGTCTAAGACACCAGTTCTGAATGGCCTGACCACTAAGTTTCTCACTCCCAGAGTAAATCTTAGCTGGTTTATTAGCAGCATCAGTTCCTGAGTAAGCAAACTGTTTGACACAGTTAGCTCTACAAAAGTAAAGCATCTCTCTTGTTTTACCAAGTATTCAATGTACGGCTGAAGATCAGATGCTACAATACCTTCAAACAGGTCTTCGCCAAGGCAGGGAGGCAAGCCAGGCTGGCATACATGGAAGTATTTCAACTGATTGAAAGGGGAATCAAATCTGATCACACACAAAAACAGCACTGTCACCATCTGCGAGTTTCTGAACGTTGTTCTGGTAAGATGCTCTAGTTCGTTTAATGTCTGTCTCTAGAGGTGTGGACTGGAATGTGCCCCATCTACATGACAGTACCTGCAGAAATGTAGGCTCCGGCTGAAATTCTCTACAAAACCTCCAACAACATGGGATCCTAGATTATCACCTACAATAGCAAGCAGAGCAGCTTTCAGTATTTTGCCATCATTTAGGACAATGCCATTGACCTCAAGATCTCTAATATCTTCCATCAGTGACTTGAAAGCTCGATCATGTCCAAAGTACTTAAAATGTTGCTCATTTTATAGAAGAACAAATTGCATGTGTATATTTATGTCTATATTTGACATGCTGTGACGCAAAATATCAGCTAGGGTAAGACATACTGCAAGCAATTTGTGTTTTTCCTTTACTGAACCAGACGGATTGACGACTTCAGAGGAATCCTGATACATAATTAAGCCAACAGCTGATGGTTCAGTCTGAAAACATTTTCAGAAAAGTTGTTGCCATCCTTTTCATCCTGGAACTGGCCAATTTTAGTTGTCTGATAGTGCACTTGTTCATACTGTTCCCTTACTGACTTGCATTCAAACAGAGCTGCAAGTCTGTTTTATAGGGACAAACTCAGCAAAACATTCCTTCCCCAACTCGCTATTCCCTAGGTAAAGAGGCACAGCTTCAACATAATGGAAATCAGATTTGAACACAGTCTTTCTTCTCTGAGCAGTACATAAAGTTCAATTGATACATACTTTAAGAAAATCCTCCCTGGTCAACTTGTCAACCACAGGAGCCACGCTCTCCTGCTCAGCCAAGCACTGCAGCTGGACAGCTCATAAAGCTTTTCCCAACTGCCAGACTTGTGGTCCAGAATTGTCTTCTTTTTTTGGGCTTTGTTAGCCACATGTTCTTTCACTTCTTCTTTGGGACTGGCTCACTTTGGCTCTCTACCCATTCATTAAAACACACTTGTGGCTTGATTTCAAGACTAAATAACAAACAGTGATGTGAAGAAGTGTTTTCCTCTGCCCTGATTTATTTATTTTTTTCACGTTTGTCACACAAGTGTTTCGGAACATCAAACCAATTTACATATTAGTCAAAGACAACACAAGTAAATACAAAATGCAGTTTTTAAATAAAAGTGTTTATTATTAAGGGAAAAAAATCCAAACCTACATGGCCCTGTGTGAAAAAGTGATTGCCCTCTAAGCCTAATAATTGGTTGGGCCACCCTTAGCAGCAACAACTGCAACCAAGCATATGCGATAACTTGCAATGAGTCTTTTACAGCATTGTGGAGGAACTCTGGTCACTCATCTTTGCATAATTGTTGTAATTCAGCCAAATTGGAGGGTTTTCCAGCATGAACGGCCTTTTTAAGGTCATGCCACAGCATCTCAATAGGATTCAGGTCAGGACTTTGACTAGGCCACTCCAAAGCTTTCATTTTGTTTTTCTTCAGCCATTCAGAGGTGGACTTGTTGGTGTGTTTTGGATCATTGTCCTGCTGCAGAACCCAAGTTCGTTTCAGCTTGAGGTTACAAACAGATGGCCGGACATTCTCCTTCAAGATTTTTTGGCAGACAAGAGAATTCATAGTTCCATTTATCACAGCAAGCCTTCCAGGTCCTGAATCAACAAAACAGCCCCAGACCATCATACTACCACCACCATATGTTACTGCTGCTATAATGTTCTTTTTCTGAAATGCTGTGTTACTTTTACTCCAGATGTAATGGGGGACACACCTTCCAAAGAGTTCAGCTTTTGTCTTGTCATTCCACAGAATGTTTTCCCAAAAGTCTTGGGGTTCATCAAGATGTGTTCCAGAAAAATTGAAACAAGCTTTAATGTTCTTTTTGCTCATCAGTGGTTTTCATCTTGGAACTCTGCAATGCAGGCCATTTTTGCCCAGTCTCTTTCTTATGGTGGAGGCATGAACACTGACCTTAACTTAGGCAAGTGAGGCCTGCAGTTCTTTGGATGTTGTTGTGGGGTCTTTTGTGACCTCTTGGATGAGTCGTCGCTGCGCTCTTGGGGCAATTTTGGTTGGCCGACTACTCCTGGGAAGGTTCACCACTGTTCCATGTCTTGGCTATTTGTGGATAATGGCTCTCAATGTGGTTTGCTGGAGTCCCAAAGCTTTAGAAATGGCTTTATAACCCTTTCCAGACTGATAGATCTCAATTACTTTCTTTCTCAATTGTTCCTGAATTTATTTGGTTCTCGACATGATGTATAGATTTTAAGGATCTTTTGGTGTACCTGCTGATTAGGATCTGTTAGGGGCTGTGCCTTGCCCTCCATTTTCTTTTCTGTCTTGGAACCCAAGATGACTGCACGCGCACCGGAGACTTGTTTTGTTTTGATTACGGGGACTATTTAAGTTGAACGTTTTTCTCAGCGGGTTGCGGGAGCATTAGCTGAGTTTTCCTCCTGTTGGGATGCACCTTCGTTCGCGGTTTCGCCCGCTGGATTATCGTTTTTTTCACCGCGGTTTCGTCCACTGGATTATTACCTTTTTCGCCACGGTTTCGCTCGATGGACTATTACCTTTCGGTGGTTTCGCCCACCTGGACTCTTCCGGTCGTGGTCCTTGCCTTTGTACGGCTGTGCGGCTGCGACCGCAGTTTGTAAGTCTCTGATTTCTCTGTTATATTGCACTGTGCATCCTTTAGCTTGCATAGCTCCGGTAGCTACCTTAGCCTGCTCACTCGGCTGTGCTTAGCTCAGTTTATATTTTTTCTATGTGGTTGCTTTGTGAGTTTATATTTGTTCTGAGTTGTGCACTGTGGGTTTATTCACTCTTGTAATTGGCTGGTAGCTTAGCCTAGCATGCTACCTCTATTGCTAATTTTACTACTATTGCTATTGCTGCTGCTACTACCATTGCTAATGCTATCTCTATCAGCTTACTAGTATCGTTATCGGTCCTCTGCCGTCTCGCCGGCTTATTAACTTACTCGCCATTTCATCGGCACTTTATTTACGGCTCTCATGCCGCTTATTTATTTTCTCTTGCCTTTACGGCTCACCAGTAACGCTAGTAGCTTTAGCCATTAGCACTCCACCCTAATCCTAACCCTAACAATAACCCTAACCCAGTTTGAGTCAGGGACCTGTGACCAGTTTCTGAGGGCTCTCAGGGCAGAGTTTGCCCCCCAGTCTACACCGGCCTAGAGTAACAACTGGGGTCAGGGGTGTGAGGTCATGCTTCCCCGCCCTCGGTGCCCACCACCGCTTGCCCATCATCTACAGGAACCTACACTGAGGGGCTGCTGGAGGATCCCCCCCACCATAAGGCCCAGGCTGGCCCAGAAAGCGCTCACTCCGGAGATCGTCCGGAGTGCTTCGCCCTTCGCTGAGGACGTCCAGAGCGCTGCTTCGCTCGTCAAGGACGTCCAGAGCGCTTCTTCCTCCGCTGAGGACGTCCAAAGCACTTATCTCCTCGCTGAGGATGTCTAGAGCGCCGCTATGCTCGTCAAGGACGTCCAGAGCGCTTCTTCCTCCGCTGAGGATGCGCAGAGCACTGCTTCACTTGTCAAGGACTTTCAAAGCACTTATCTCCTCGCTGAGGACGTCCAGAGTGCCGCTTCGCTCGTCAAGGACGTCCCGAGCGCTTCTTCCTCCGCTGAGGACGTCCAGAGCGCCGCTATGCTCGTCAAGGATGTCCAGAGCGCTTCTTCCTCCGCTGAGGATGTCCAGAGCGCCTCTTCGCTCGTCAGAGGCGTCCAGAGCGCTTATCTCCCCACTGAGGACGTCCAGAGCACCGCTTCGCTCTTCAAGGACGTCCAGAGCGCTTATCACTTCGCCGAGGATGTCCAGAGCACCTCTTCGCCTGTCAGCGTCGTCCAAAGCGCTTCTCACTCCGCTGAGGACGTCCAGAGCGCCGCTATGCTCGTCAAGGATGTCCAGAGCGCTTCTTCCTCCACTGAGGATGTCCAGAGCGCCTTTTCGCTTGTCAAGGACATCCCGAGCGCTTCTTCCTCCGCTGAGGACGTCCAGAGTGCCTCTTCGCTCGTCAGAGGCATCCAGAGCGCCTATCACTTCGCTGAGGACGTCCAGAGCGCCACTTCGCTCACCAGGGACATCCACAACACCACTTCGCTTGTTGAGGATGTCCTGAGCGTCACTTCGCTCGTCAGAGGCGTCCAGAGCGCTTGTCTCCTTGCTGAGGACGCCCAGAGTGCCACTTCGCTCGTCAAGGATGTCCCGAGCGCTTATTCCTCCGTTGAGAACGTCCAGAGCGCCACTTCACTTGTCAGAGGCGTCCAGAGCACTTATCTCCCCGCTGAGTACGTCCAGAGTGCCGCTTCACTCATCAAGGACGTCCAGAGCGCTTATCTCCTCGCTGAGGACACCCAGAGCGCCGCTTCGCTCGTCAAGGACATCCCGAGTTCTTCTTCCTCCGCTGAGAACGTCCAGAGCGCCTCTTCGCTCGTCAGGGTCGTCCAAAGTGCTTCTCACTTCACTGAGGACATCCAGAGCACCACTTCGCTCACCAGGGACATCCACAGCACCACTTCGCTCTCTGAGGATGTTCAGAGCGTCACTTTGCTCGTCAGAGGAGTCCAGAGCGCTTATCTCCTCGCTGAGGATGTCCAGAGTGCCGCTTCGCTTGTCAAGGACGGCCAGAGCGCTTGTCTCCTCGCTGAGGACGCCCAAAGCGCCACTTCGCTCGTCAAGGATGTCCCGAACGCTTCTTCCTCCGTTGAGAACGTCCAGAGTGCCACTTCACTCGTCAGAGGCGTCCAGAGCGCTTATCTCCCCGCTGAGTACGTCCAGAGTGCCGCTTCACTCGTCAAGGACGTCCAGAGCGCTTATCTCCTCGCTGAGGATGTCCAGAGCGCCACTTCGCTTGTCAAGGACGGCCAGAGCGCTTCTTCCTTCGCGGAAGATATCCAGAGCACCACTTCGCTCAACAGAGGCATCTCGAGTGCTCCTGCCTCCGCTGAGGACTTCTCAAGTGCCACCTCGCTCACCAGGGATGTCCAGAGCGCTCCTCCCTTTACTGAGGACGTCCAGAGCGTTACTTCGCTCAACAGAGGCATCCAGAGCACTCTTGCCTTCGCTGAGGACATCTAGAACGCTACTCTGCTCACCAAGGACATCCACAGCACCTCTTTGCTCGTCGGGGATGTCCAAAGCGCATCTTCGTCCAGAGAGCTTCTCCTTTCGCTGAGGACATCCAGAGCGTCACTCCACTCGTCGAGGACGTCGAAAGCGCCACCTCGCTTGTCAGAATCGTCCAGTGCGCTTCTCCACCCACCTGTGTCCGGTGCCAACACCCAGAGAGGAAGCCACCGGACGTCTGGCCGCGCCCCTGGGGGGGGGGTTGGGAGTCCGAAGACGGACTTCTTTGGGGGGTACTGTTAGGGGCTGTGGCTTGCCCTCCGTTTTCTTTTCTGTCCGCAGAGATTGTGGGCGTGGACTACATCTCCCACAAGGCTCTGTGGAACCAAAGATGGCTGCACGTGCACCGGAGACTAGTTTTGTTTTGATTACGGGGAGCATTAGCTGAGTTTTCCTCCTGTTGGGATGCACTTTCATTCGCAGTTTCGCCCGCTGGATTATCGTTTTTTCATCGCGGTTTCGTCCGCTGCATTATTACCTTTTTCGCCACGGTTTCGCCCAATGGACTATTACCTTTCGGTGGTTTTGCCTGCTTGGTCTCTCCCGGTCATGGTCCTTGCCTTTGTACGGCTGTGCGGCTGCGACCGCAGTTTGTAAGTCTCTGATTTCTCTCTGTTATATTGCACTGTGGATCCTTTAGCTTGCATAGCTACGGTAGCTACCTTAGCCTGCTCACTCGGCTGTGCTTAGCTCAGTTTATATTTTTTCTATGTGGTTGCTTTGTGAGTTTATATTTGTTCTGAGTTGTGCACTGTGGGTTTATTCACTCTTGTAACCAGCGGTTAGCTTAGCCTAGCCTGCTACCACTATTGCTATTTCTACTATCATTGCTAATGCTATCTCTATCAGATTACTAGTATCGTTAATGGTCCTCTGCCGTCTCACCGACTTATTAATTTACTCGCTGTTTCATCCTCACTTTATTTACGGCTCTCACACCGCTTATTTATTTTCTCTTGCCTTTACGTAATATGTTGAAATATTTACGTAATATGTTGAAAGAGCTCTGGTCATAGATGATTATTTTACAACACGTGAAACTAGCTACCCCTTTAGGGACACCAGCAGCTAGAGTTACCTGTATCCCCAGAGTGCCGGACATTGTAACGAGTCTTATTTTAACTCAAGAGCTGCAGATTCTCTAGGATAGTTATTCATGTAGGGGCTAATGATATACGCCTTCGTCAGTCAGAGGTTACTAAGGCTAATTTTGTAGAGGTGGTTATAGTGGCGAAGGTGATGTCCGATGCAGTAGTGGGCTCTGGCCCCATCCCAATGCGGCGAGGTGACCAAGCCTACAGCAGGTTATGGTCGCTGAACTGCTGGCTGTCCAAGTGGTGCTCTGAAAACAACGTGGGCTATATAGACAACTGGACAGCCTTTGAGGGTAAGCCTGGCCTTTTAGGATGGGACGGTGTCCATCCCACTCGGGAGGGTGCTGCTCTCATCTCCTGCAACATTGCCCATAGTCTTATGGCCCGAGTGGTTAGGGGCTGACTATCCAGAGCAGGGGTCAGGCAGCAGACAGACCGGCTTAACCAACTGTCTGCTGGTAGCCATGCGCCGTCACCCAGAACCCACATTATTGAAACTGTGTCTGTTACCCGCACCTACCCTAAATGTGTTTTAATAACCTCATTAGTATAAACACAGATAGCCCCCAGAGAAATAACAACCTTAGACTAAAGCTAGGATTACTTAACAATAGATCACTTACAAACAAAGCAGTGATTGTAAATTAAATAATCACTGATAAACGCTCTCTGTCTCACTGAAACTTGGATTAGACCTGATGAAAATTAAGCCTTAAATGAAGCCTCACCTCCTGGATACAGTCATGCTAATCGCCCTCGTCCTAATGGTCAGGGGGGAGGCATAGCCACAATTTTTGACAAAGAGCTAGGTGTTATAACTAAATCCCATTACAAGGCTAATTCTTTTGAAATGCTGATTCTTAATGTGACTGATCCATCATTATGGAAGTCAAAACCACACTATTTTCAGCTTATCATTATTTAGCGCCCTCCTGGTCCCTATTCCGAATTTCTTCAGGAATTTGCTAACTTTCTTTCCTGCTTACTACTGTCAACAGATAAGGCTTTAATTGTAGATGATTTCAATATTCACTTTGACAATGAGCAGGATCCACTTAGAATTGCTTTCGAGTCCATCTTAGAATCCATGGGTATCAGAATGTGAAGGGACCAACCCACCGCTGTAATCATACTTTAGATCTAATATTAACATTTGGTATCAATATAGATAGCCTGATGTTTTACCGCAATGTGATTCAATTTCAGATCACTATCTTTTAGTATTTGAGCTATCTCCATCTAGCTGAGCTATCTCAAGTGCACTATCACATCTGCTACTCCAGCTGCGTTTATTAAAAACCTACCAGACTTGAAATTTAATACACCTACGGAGATCAATCATCTTGAGTGTGTAAATTACCAATTAGAATGTGTGCTTCGCTCAACCCTGGACAGGATTGCCCCTGCTAGGGTCAAACGTATTAAGGAAAAAAGGCTAGCACCATGGTATAATGACCACACCCATACCTTCAAGCAAAGAACACGGCATCTAGAGCGCAAGTGGAGACATAGTAAATTGGAGGTGTTTAAGATTGCTTGGAGGGACAGCATGGCAGAGTATAAGCATGCCCTTACTAAAGCTAAAGCTGCATACTTCTCCTCAATCATAGAGAAAAATAAGAATAACCAAGATTTCTCTTTAATACAGTCTCCAAATTAACAAAAACCCTACAGAAAGTGATTCTTCTCCCGTTCTGTGTAATTTTTAGCAGTACTGATTTCATGACTTTCTTTAATGATAAGATAGAAAACATTAAGCATCAAACTCGATGCTCATCACAACACCAAACTATTCAGCAACCTTCCAGATGCAGCGCTAGTGAAGACATCTGTTTAATGAGCTGTAAATTGAGATTAGAATCTTTTACCCCAAATTACTAATACTGAACTTTCCGCACTGATGAGCTCGTCATCAACATGGTTATTAGATCCAACTCCTACACGTTTACTCAAACAAGTAATACCTAGTATTATAGAGCCAGTGTTAGTTATTTTAAATTTATCCCTTCTCTTTGGTTATGTGCCCAAATCCTTTAAGTCTGTCATTATCAAACCACTGATTAAAAAAGCCAATCTTGACCCTTGTGTGATATCTAATTATAGACCAATTTCAAATCTACCATTTCTGTCCAAAATCTTAAAAAAAGCCGTCTATCAGCAGCTCTGCAGTTACCTCCAAAGAAATGAAATTTATGAAACATTTCAGTCTGGCTTCAGGCCCCATCATAGTACAGCATTAATTAAGGGTACTAAATGACTTGTTAATGTCCTCAGATAAGGGATGTGTTTTCTTTTCTTGTTCTGTTAGATTTAAGTGCAGCATTTGACACTATAGATCATGATGTTTTACTAAACAGACTAGAAAATACTGTAGGTATTAAGGGATCGGCACTTTCTTGGTTTAAATCCTACTTAAGTGACTGGTACCAGTTTTGTGGTCAGTGCTTGGCCCGCTGTTATTCTCTCTGTACATGCTGCCCACTAGGCTCAGTTATTCGTAAACATGGCATTAGTTTTCCCACTGCTATGCAGATGATATACACAGCTGTACATATCAGCCAAACCTAATGACAGCCTTACAATCAGCAAAATTGAGGACTGTGTAAAGGAAATAAAAGATTGGATGTTATTTAATTTTCTCTTACTTAACTCAGATAAAACTAAGGTTCTATTAGTGGGACCCAAGGCTGTGAGAGACAGGATGGCTACATCTATCCTAAATCTAGATGGCTGTCCAGTATTGCCCAGTCTATCTGTAAAAAACTTAGGGGTCACATTTTGATTCAGATGTCTCCTTTGATGCGCACATTAGCAGCACCACTCGAATTGCTTTCTTTCAATTACGTAATATCGCTAAACTTAGAAATATTCTCTCTTTTAATGATGCAGAGAAACTGGTTCATGCGTTTATAACCTCAAGGTTGGATTACTGTAACGCCTTACTTACTGGATGTTCTAGTAAATCTATAAATAAAACTTCAGTTAGTTCAGAATGCAGCCACCCGAGTGCTAACTCGAACTAAAAAATTTGATCATATCACTCCTGTTCTATCATCACTACACTGGTTACCGGTCAAATTCCGCATTGATTACAAAATACTTCTTATAACTTATAAAGCTCTACATGGCCTGGCCCCACATTATCTGAGCAAACTCTTAGAGTTTTTACAATCCAACTCGTCTATTTCGTTCGCAGGATGCAGGACTTCTTTTAGTTCCTAGAATTAAAAAAGTCACAGCAGGGGGAAAGGCTTTCTTATACATGGCCCCCAAAAACTGTGGAATAAACTTCCCACTTTAGTTCGAGACTCAGACACTCCAAAGTTTTAAGTCTAGGCTAAAGACATACTTATTTACACAGGCTTTTGACTAGATTTAGACTGGGATGCATGGCTTGGGTCACTGGGGCCGGAGTCTGGAGTCATGTCTGGCCTGCCTGCCTTATCCGTTAGCCGGGAGTGTCGAGTGGTCGGTCTGGCTGAACTGGACTTTGGTCCTCGTGATCTTGACTCATGCATCCTTGCCTTAGACTAAGGGCAGAGCTGGGGGTTCATAGTCAAAGAGTCTTATGGTGATCAGAGACGTTGGGTTGCTGTCTTCTGCCTCACGTGGGGGTTTGCCGATGTCCTCATGTGATCCCTCTTGGCTGTGTTTCCTACCAGTTCTCCTCTCTCTTCTAGCTATGCTGCTATAGCTAATGCTGTCAGGGTCCCATGCTACACATGGCATCAGTGATTTAATAGATACTGTGCTCTTAATCATTAACTAATTACATTTTCTGTTTTCTCTCCGAGCTGTGTTCCGGTACCAGTTTCCAGCCCCCACACATGATGGTCATCCCCTGTAGCTTCACTCAAGCTTCTTCCGTCATCAGCTCCAGCCTCATCTTACCCGGGCCACTTAATGCCGATGTGCATACTTCACATTTTTATTCAAACTATGACCCCATGACTTTAGTTTCGTTCTTAGATTTATCATCTACGCCTAGAAAGAGGAGAACTGGTAGGAAACACAGCCAAGAGGGATCACATGAGACATTGGCAACCCCACGAGCGGCAGAAGACAGCAACCCAACGTCTCTGATCACCATAAGACTCTTTGACTATGAACCCCCAGCTCTGCCCTTATTCTAAGGCAAGGATGCATGAGTCAAGATCACGAGGACCCAAGCCTAGTTCAGCCAGACCGCCCACTCGACACTCCCGGCAAGCGGACAAGGCAGGCAGGCCAGACATGACTCCAGACTCCGGCCCCAGCAACCCAAGCCATGCAACCTATGTGATAATTCACATTTTATTTGACCATGACTCCATGACTTTAGTTTCGCTCTTAGATTTATCATCTACGCCGCCCTAGGAGGTTGGGTCCCTTTTTGAGTCTTGGTCCTCCCAAGGTTTCTTCCTAAAACTAGGGAGTTTTTCCTTTCCACTGTCGCCCTAGGCTTGCGACGTAGTTATTAGGAGATAATCTAAACTTGTATAGTTGCTTTGAGACAATGCTCCATTGTAAAAAGCGCTATATAAATAAATCTGACTTGACTTGGCAACTTATGGATTTACTGTCTGTGTCTTCTTCTGGACAACCTTGCCTGTCTTTTTAGAAACAATCTTTCCACGGCTGGACTTTGTTCCCTTCTCTGGGTTAATCCCAATGAAGCGCCTAAAACCAACAAGCCAAGATCAGGGAATGCAAAAACTCACATAAACTAACATGAAATTACAACAAATTGTAAAAGTATTAGCACTTGAATGACAGTTCAAAATATTTTTTTAATAAAGAACTGCATTGTAATAGAATTTACCTTTTTTTAATTGGCATACATGCTTTTTAGTGACAAATACCTGTGAAAACCTCAATGACTGACCGTAAGCATATACAACAAAGTGACGACCAAAGCTGCAGCTGGCTACATTTCTACTAGATAAACACCTTTTAATAGACCCATTATCCCATCAGTCTACAAACAGTTGCTGCTAGGTCAGCAGTCATGAACATGTAACAGTGTTGTCTACCCATGTTGCAATATGCTATAAACCCTGAAGAGTGTATGCACTTCTAAACATGTACTTCTCAGTGAAAAAGTACAATCCCAAATCAGAAAAAGTTGGGACAGTATAGACAATGCATATAAAAAACCCACAGTGTTCCTTACATTTACTTTGACTTCCATGTCATTGCAGACAGTATGAACCTGAGATGTTTTATATGTTTTCTGGTGTACTTCGTTTCATTTGTTAATGAATATCTATTTCTGCATTTCAGTCCTGCAACACATTTGAAAAAAGGTTGAAATGGCAGCAATTTAGAAGTATTAATGAATAAAAAAAAATTGTGAATTAAAACAGGTGATGTCAACAGGTTATTGTAATCATGATTTGGTACAAATGCAGTATCCACAAAAGTCTGAGTTTTGATGAGCAAAGATGGGCAGAAGATCTCCGACTTCTTTGGGCTCAGTGGCATCTAGGATGGACCATCACACAGTGGAAACATGTATTGTGGTCAGACCAATTAATCTTCCAGGTCTTTTTTGGAAGAAATGGACATCATGTGCTCCAGATCAAAGACGAAAAGAAAAGAATAATCAAGATTGTTATGAGGAACAAGTCTAAAAGCCAGGCTCTGCCATGGTATGTGGTCGGGCCAGGGCCCTTGGTAAAAGTCATTTTCAGTTTTGTGATGCAGCATTAACGCAGAACAGTACACTGAGATTTTAGAGCAACATAAGTTGCCTTCAAGACGACATGTTTTCCAGAGACATCCATGCATTTCTCAATAAAACAATGCAAAACCACATGCTGCACACATTACAAAGGCATGGCTGCAGAAGAAGAGGGTACGGGTACCAGACTGGCCCATCTGCAGTCCTGACCTATCCCCAGTAAAGTTTGTGTGGAGAATTTTGAAACAAAAATGTGACGACGGCCCTGTGATGTTGTACATCTGAAAATGTGTTTGTAGGAAGAATGGAACAAAATAACACCTGGATAATGTTTATTAACAAATAAAATGAAGTTGATCAGATAAAAAACATGACATATCTCAGATTCACCCTGTCCTCAATGAAATAAAACTCAGAGTGAATGTAAGAAACATTGTTTTGTATTTGCATTTTTCATACTGTCCCAGCTGTTTCTGATTTGGGGTTGCAATAAACACTGTACAAAACAAAATAACAGAAAAACTAAAAGCATTATTTTTAGAATGCATTATTGTGTGGATTTTCTTGCTAATGATGTTATACAGTTTGATACAGAAATTGTATCTCAAAACAGAGTGAATACATTGCTAAATGGATTGAGTCATAAACAAACTTATTCATATACAACTACTTGTAAGTCCTCTTTCAGTTTAGTTTGGAGTCACAGGAACATATGTAGAGGTCTTACCGCTGAATGAACTCCAGTCTCTGTGCTGCCTCCTCTGGGTATTGCAGGTTGTAGATATAAAAGGTGGCAAACAATGCAGCAAGTCCTGTGATTAAAGTTGGCTGGACCCCCTCACAGATAATTCCACCTTCAATGCTTACCATCCATCCAGTTACGACTTGCTCAGTGCCACCTGTCGCAGAGAGAGATAGGAGTTCATTTGAAAGACATACTGTAGGTATCATGTGTTGTTCACATACAATACAATATTATAGACACAAATGTCTTTAGTATGTACAAGTTACTTAAAAATGTTCACTGCAACTGTATATATTTTTTCAGATCTCTTCTGTGTAATCACAAACCACATTCAAATGAGGTTTCTATAAGGTTCCTTATCAGAGTTGTACATGACTACAACTTGTGTATGAATGTTCTACAACATTTAATAACCGTGTCTACTCCATTCCTCACTTACGCAGTATCAGACGAGGGCTGGCAGGCAAAGTTAATTTGCTTTCCACCTCTGTTGCTATGGCAAACTCCTATGAAGCATAGACAAGTGTATTCAGCATTTGAAAGAGTGTACATGAACATTATAGAAAAAAATTCTAATAATTATATAACAATTATATAGCCACTGTGGCTCTATGTGCATATTCAATAAAGTTTTATCTTATCTTATCTTATGACGATAAATATGACACTTAAAGGCCGAAAACTTACTAAATGCTCTATTGCATTCAAGAAACCCACACCTGAGACACATTAGGTATACTACTATGGCTATGAATGTGCCTCACATCTGCCTGTATGTTACTGTAAGTCCTGGAACAAATGGTGCATGTTATCATTTTTGTATGTATATTGCAGGTAAATTCTCACTTGTCTAACAGCACAAAAGTTTTATTATTTATCACGGAGTAAATGAACTTTTACATGTCTGCAGTGT
The DNA here is from genome assembly GCA_025084515.1 of Ancistrus triradiatus. Lineage (NCBI taxonomy): Eukaryota > Metazoa > Chordata > Actinopteri > Siluriformes > Loricariidae > Ancistrus > Ancistrus triradiatus. The sequence goes on along the minus strand of JAJAGP010004196.1, from coordinate 6,941 downwards.
AAAACAGAGTCAGATGACTGGCTGCATACTGTATAAAATAAACGATGTCCAGTTTCCAAAACTCAAATGGAAACTGGGTACTATTCAATAAAATGTGTTAATATTAGGCAGGTCTGACCTTATTTCAATAAGCAATCAAAAGAAAGAAAATAATGCTTAAAGACTCGAAATTCTAACAGCTGAAAACACGCTATTTGTAACTGCCACGTGCTTGCTAAGATTAGCATAAATTAAGCCTAGCTCACATATTGAGTAACCAAATTCTAAACCTTTTAACAACACAGGTGTTTATTTTCTCAGTACGATATTACTAACCTCGAAAGAAGGATGAACGATGGCTGAACGTCAATTGTGAGAAGGGTCCGGCTGTAGAGCTTCAGTTTCAGAGCCGCAGTTCCAGACCCGTGGAAATGAACGCATGCGCAGTAGAACATCGCGTGAACTTAGGTGGTTGTGCCATGTCGGCGTCTTGTACATTTGTGTATGTGCTGGTTGTGCGCGTGCGTGCGTCATCACGCAAATCACTGTTCAGGAATGGGTGTCATTGCCAATATGTTATCGTATAAAATAGTGATAGATGGTAATAATAATAATAATAATAATAATAATAATAATAATAATAATAGGGGAATAGTGGTATTAGTAAAAAAGCATAATAATATGACCACGCTTTAAGTCTCAGTTCCTTAAGAGATGATTTAGGTAAAAGCCTACAGCTTAACATATAATGTCACCATAACACAATTCAGAATGAGTCAGGCAAACCTAGCCTCCCAGCCACATACAAGGCTTGTAGTTTTCAGAAATGAACTAGCACAGACACTTGCACTGCATTATTTGTGTGTCAGTGTTACTGGATGTGTCAGGGGCTGCATGGTCACTCCATTGGTCTCAAAAAGAAAATCCTGCATTGCACTGTAAAATTTTACGGTACCATGCTGTTCTTCTTCTTCTTCTTCTTCTTTCGGCTTCTCCCTTTATCAGGGGTCGCCACAGCGAGTTAAACTTTTCCACCTCACCCTGTCCTCCACGTCCTCTACTCTCACCCCAACTCCCTGCATATCTTCATTTACCACTACCAAATAACTCCTCTTTGGTCTTCCTCTCCGTCTCTTGCCTGGCAGCTCCATCGCCAACATCCTCCTACCAATATATCCACTGTCCCTCCTCTGCACATGTCCAAACCATCTCAGTCTTCCCTCTCGAATTTTGTCTCCCAATTTTCCAACCTGTGCTGTCCCTCTGATGATCTCATTCCTAATCCTGTCCACCCTAGACACTCCTAAAGAGAACCTCAACATCTTAAGTTCTGCCACCTCCAGCTCTGCTTCCTGTCTCTTTGTCAGTGCCACTGTCTCTAAGCCATACAACAACGCTGGTCTCACTACTCTCTTATAAATCTTTCCTTTCACTTTTGCTGCGACCCTTTTTGTCAAACAGCACTCCTGACACTCTTCTCCACCCACTCCATCCTGCCTGTACTCTCTTCTTTATCATCTACGCCGCCCAAGGAGGTTGGGTCCCTTTTTGAGTCTTGGTCCTCCCAAGGTTTCTTTCTAGAACTAGGGAGTTTTTCCTTGCCACTGTCACCCTAGGCTTGCTCAATTTGGGATTGGACGTAGTTATTAGGAGATAATCTAACTTGTAAAGTTTGCTTTTGAGACAATGCTCCATTGTAAAAAGCGCTATATAAATAAATCTGACATGACTTGACTTGACTTGACCTCCTTTTCGCACTCCCCATTTCCTTGGACAGTTGATCCCAAGTACCTGAACTCCTGGACCTTTGTGACCACTGATCCCTGTAGCCTGACTGTTCCACTTGCCCTCCCTTTCATTTACACACATGTATTCTGTCTTACTACAGTTGACTTTCATTCCTCTCGTTTCCAGATTATACCTCCACCTCTGCAAGTTCTCTTCTACCTGTACCCTGTTCTCACTACAGATCACAATCTACATTGAAGCTATCTGTTCACTCCTACAGCACATCTCACCACTGTCCACGCTGTTATCATACATGTCCTGCACTAATCTAACATACTTTTCAGCCACTCGAGACTTCCTCATACACCACCACAGTTTCCTCCCTTGGTACCCTGTCATAAGCTTGAGTGCGATTTTTCAACTTTTCAGATTTCCAGCTTGGAAACGAAAAATGGAACGCATGTCACTGAGATAAAGGGGCATCGCATGGCATGGTAGGCAGTTGTGAGAAGAACAGACACCACCTTCAACATTTTAAAAAACACACATATTTGTGTTTTCACGGCATTTTTCAGACAGGTAAATTATAATCAAAGCACTTTTAACTCTTATGTGGATACAGTGGTATGCATTCTGCATAAATATGAATAAAATAAAACATCATCAGATTTTCACACAAGTCCTAAAAGAAGATAAAGAGAACCCAGTTAAACAAATGAGACAAAAAATATTATACTGAGGAAATAATATATTGAGGAAGATGATCCAATATTACATATTAGTGAGTGGCAAAAGTATGTGAACCTCTAGGGTTAGCAGTTAATTTGAAGGTGAAATTTAGAGTCAGGTGTTTTCAATCAATGGGATGACAATCAGGTGTGAGTGGGCACCCCTGTTTTATTTAAAGAACAGGGCTCTATCAAAGTCTGCTCTTCACAACACATGTTTGTGGAAGTGTATCATGGCATGAACAAAGGAGATTTCTGAGGCCCCTCAGAAAAGAGTTGTTGATGCTCATCTCTAAAGAGTCTGGACTCCACCAATCCACAGTCAGACAGATTGTGTACAAATGGAGGAAATTCATGACCATTGTTACCAGAGTTTGCCCAGTGTTTGAAAACAATTGTAGCACACTGATTGGATATTGCTTAAATACAAGTATATAAAGACTTGGGAAACTGATAATCGTTGTCATTTCCACAGTACTGTATTCTGTCACAAACCACAACAATTTAATAGGTGAATTTCCACCATACCATGGATTAACAAGAACTGTTATGTGATTGTTTGGTGAGTGTATAAAACTATCAGTGTGTACAAAAAGACATGGTGCTTTCCCTTTTCCTTAGCATAGTCTGTTATTTGCATCCACTTTGTCAGGCACTGGAGAAAGCTTTGGAAGGTCGGTGGTACAGCATTGTCCATCTGCCTCCAGGCACTGTTTAATATTCTTAATAATACTTTACCTGTTTCCTACTAAACAGTAACAGAAAGTATTTGTATAGTTTGGTATGAGGGATAATCCAGTATTTGTTCTAATACATTTGTTTTTTAGACTATTTTGGTTATTCTTGGGGTCATTTTAAAATAACTTTCATACAAGTGCATTTATAGTTACATTTGTATATATGTAACTCGTATATGGAATATACTTAATATACTGGAATATACTTCATGGAGATTTGTTCCCAGCATATTAAGCAGAGGTTGGGCCAAGCTTGGCCAAATTTGGGTTAAAGTACAGATGTGGTCAACATTGGCACCCTTGATTGTTTAGAATAAAAACAGTCAGTATCTTCAGAAATAAGTACCAACTTTGTATCATTTGATTATTTATTATTTGATTATTGATTAAAGCCATCTTTCCCTAATACTTACACAACCTTTGGCAACAATGACAGCCTCTGAACGATTTGTGGAACCATCTGTGAGCTTCTTTCCCATGTTTGCTGGTTGTTTCTTCCACAGCAATTCTCAGAACTCAGAACAAGTGTTTGCAGGTTTCCTTTACCCAACAGCAGATTTCAGTTCTCCAAAAAAATTAAATCAGATTGAGATCAGGACTCTGCTGGCCAGTTTAAAACCTTTGTAACCATTCGCCTGTCCTTTTGGATGTAGACTTTGGGTCATTATCCTGTTGTAGGACCCATCAAACCTAGCATTCTTACAGCTGGGAGCACATTTCACTCTAAAATGTTTTGATATTTCTGAAAATGTCTGAAATGGTCTCTCTTAACCACCTCAACTGGCATTTGTTATGTCTTGTCATCTGTTCCTTTGCTTGTTGTAAGAATTTTTTGGGCAGAATAGTTACACTGAAGTTTACTGAGTGTGTTTTTGTGCTGGTAGCCTGGCTGGTTTAGGCCTGTCGTGGACAGCTACCTGCAGAAGTTTGTCATAATCTTCATATTCTGCTAGGATCAGGTATCATTTGCATTTTATTGACTTCAATTCTGATTCTGCTTATCGATTCCAAGTTTTAACTCCAAAATAGTGATAAACAAGGTGCCAAATGTTGAGGTATAAAGAAGATCTTTATTTTTTAATCATTCAACGATTTTAAACTTTGTTTGTATTGTGTGAGCTAGTGAGGTGCTGGTGCTTGTCTGTGGAGGCTTTTGACTTTGTTTTCTGACAAAGTGAGCCACATACTCATTTACATTAAGGCATTTAACAGACACCCTTATCCAGAGCGACTTATAACTGCTACAGTCTTACAATTCAAGCTATTGCATATTAAGGTCCTTGCTCAAGGACCTAACAGTGACAGACTGGCAGAAATGGGATTTGAAACCTGTACCTTCTGATCCAGAGTTGAGTAGCTTAACCGCTTGGCCATCACATCTGTAACTGATAATGCCAGCTTGCACATCGTTAAAACAATTAAGATATTATCATAGACAATACATTTCACAAACCCCTAGAAGATGCCCTTATCCATAGATTATTTAGGACAAGTGTTTTGCTGCATATGTTTTGACAGCTCAAGGCTGTGGTGCCTATGACCAGTAGAGGGCGGCAAAGGTGCATCTTTGTTGTCACTGTCATAGTAAAATGAGATGTGGTTTGGAGCAAGACTGTAGATGCCAAAATATACAGAAAACACACAATAGATACAAACAGTCAAAAATGTAAGGTACTGCATACAGAGCATGAGATCAACAGGTGATGTCTACTATGCATTAGTGTCCATAATTTAAGTCTGGTGCTCAAAGCAATGTTGAGCTATATTGCCCAGAACACTATTGCACTCAAGAGAATAGAATAAATAGATAATAAATAATTATTGCCCTTAGGTAGGACATAAATAGAACACATTTTTCAAACTCAGGTTCGTCTGTGATCCAGTGTTGGAAGCTGTGATTCAGTGATCCTCTGGGCCATTCTGATGATGTGTTTTTCTCCAAGGTTTCTGTCTGAGTACCATGCTGTGATGCAGTATGTGATGACAGACTCTATGGTGCACATCTTGAAGTGGTTTTATTCCTATCGATAAGGGATCTGCATGTCAGGCTCAGAAACAAAAAAATGTGATCATACTAACCAGTGGGGGTTCGTAGGGATTTTTATATTGCAATAGATGTGGCGTAATGTTTTGCTATTTTGTAGTTTAGCATAGCATTAGCTTTCAGAGGGATGTACACTGGAGTGAGAAACACTGCTGTAAATTCGCTCGGCAGATGGAATGGTCTACACTTCAGAGTTATGAATTGTAAATCCGGGGAGCAGAGTTCAGTAATGTCAGTGGAGGTGCACCAAGCATTGCTTACATAAACTCATTGGCAAAAAAATAAATGCATCAAGAAGGAGTTGATGTAACTGAATGAATTCATAATAAATCTGGAGACCAGGCAAGTTACACAGTCAATACAGTTTTTTTTTATGTGTGACAGCAGAAAATTTCCGGAGGAAATTGTTACTTTACAGAATTGAGGAGTCTAATTGCTTGAGAAATATAACTGTTACACAGTCTGCATGTGTTAGTCCAGATGCTGCGGTATCGTCTCCCAGACGAGAGTAAAAAGTCCATATGATGGATGGGTTGGATCGTCCACAATGCTGAGAGCTTTGCGGATGCAGCGGGTGTTAAAAATGTCCGTGAGAGATGGAAGAGTGACCCCGATGATCTTTTCAGCTGTCCTCACTACTCGCTGGAGAGTCCTGCGGTCCGACGCAGTGCAATTTAGATAGATAGATAGATAGATAGATAGATAGATAGATAGATATCTTTATTATCATTGTCACAAGAACAACGAGATTAAAAGTGCCATCAGTCAGTGCCTACAAATAACAAACTCACACAATCCTATATATCAGTTTTATGGTTTGTTTAACATTGCATTTAATTTAGTTATTGCTGTGGGGTAAAAACTGTCTCTAAAACGGTTCGTTTTTGTTTTTAATGCTCTGTATCTTCTACCTGAAGGTAACAATGCAAACAAAGAGTGTCCGAGGTGAAAAGTGTCCTTTGTGATATTCTGTGCTCCAGTGAGGGGAGAGGGCAGCCGATGATTTTTTGGGCTGTATTCACAACCCTTTGGAGAGCTTTCCTTTGAGCCGCAGTACTACTGTTGTACCATACACCAATACAGTATGTTAGTACGCTCTCTATGGAGCTCTTACAGAAGCATACAAGCAAATTTTGCTTAATATTGTTCCCTTTGAGAACCCTCAGAAAATAAATTCTATGCTGGGCTTTTTTTATCAGCTCAAAAGGTTTTCATGCTCCATGTGAGGCCTTGCTCAATGTGAACCCCCAAGAAGCGAAAGTCAGCCGCCCTCTCCACGCAAACTCCCCCGACTGTCAGTGGTGTAATGTCTGTTTTGTTCCTTCTGAAGTCTATTACCAGCTCTTTTGTCTTTGACATTGTCTTAGACATTGAGGAGCAGATTGTTCTCCCTGCACCACACTAGCAACTGCTCCACCTCACCCCGGTAAGCGGACTCATTGCCTATTGAGATGAGCCCCACCACTGTAGTATCATCAGCAATCTTGATGATGTTGTTGCTGTGATGGGCAGGGGTGCAGTCATGTGTATACAGAGAATAAAGCAAGGGACTAAGCACACAGCCCTGTGGAGAGCCAGTACTGAGGCTGAAGGCAGTGGATAAATGGTTTCCCACCCTAACTCTGTCGGCCGGTCAGGAAACTCATAATCCATGTGCAAGTTGAGTGAGGAAGACCCAAATCCCTCAGTTTGTTCACCAGCCTGTGAGGGAGGATAGTATTAAAA
>JAJAGP010004195.1:0-54808 GCA_025084515.1 Ancistrus triradiatus | reverse complement strand
TGTCATTGCCAACAAAGGTTATGTTACAAAGTATTGAGTTGAAACAAATTTATTGACCAAATACTTATTTTCCACCATAATTTACAATTAAATTCTTTAAAAATCCTACAATGTGATTTTTTTCTCATTTTGTCTCTCATAGTGTACCTATGATGAAAATTACAAACCTCTGTCATCTTTCTAAGTGGAGAACTTGCACAATCAGTGGCTGACTAAAAACTTTTTTGCCCCACTGTACCTTCAAGGCAACATCTTTTCCAGGGACGTCCGTGATTTTTTCAACAAGATAATGCAAAACAAGCAAAATAAAAAAAGTTAGGAATTATCTTCCAGTCGTTGTTTGAGGAACATGTTTTTAAACATTTCAATAATTTTCTTACACATTTGTTAATAAACTTTAACTCCTCTACCCATTTTTACTCATCAAATACCCTGTCGTTTGTGGATACTGTTTTTGTTCCAAATCATGATTATAATCACCTTTTGACATCACCTTTTTGAAATCAAATCATTATTTAGTGTTTTCATTATTAGCCCTAAATTGCCCCTGTCCCAACTTTTTTTGGAATGTGTTGCAGGATGATTATTAATTAAATTAATTTGACCAGAAAAAACTTTAAATATCTTGGGTTCATTCTGTCTAGAATGAAATAAAAGGAAATGAAAAGTATGGAACACTGCATATATTTAGTGTTTTCATTTTCCATAGCATCCCAAATCTTTCTGATTTGGGATTGTAAAATCATAAAGGTGCTTTGTGACAATGAGCTATAGGGAAAAAAAGTAAAATAAAAAGTGATATAGAAGTAAATCTGACTTGACTTGACTTGACTAAGAAGTATATGCAATTCCATGCCATCTTCCAAAATCTATAGTAGACTTACAGTGGGGTCAAAAAGTATTTAGTCAGCCACTGATGCAAGTTCTCCTACGTAGAAAGATGAGAGAGGTCTGTAATTTTCATCATAGGTACACTTCAATTATGAGAGACAATATGAGAAAAAAATAAATCCAGGAAATCACATTGAAGGATTTTTAAAGAAAATCCTACAATGTGGATTTTACACAAAAATAGCCCCAATGCAACTCAGCATTCAAACACGACGAGTTGAGTTTTTACCAAAAGGTTCTACTTTGGTTTCATCTGATCACTTGATATTCTCCCAATCCTCTTCTGGATCATCCATATGCTCCCTGGAAAACTTCAGATGGCCTGGACATGTACTGGCTTAAGCAGGGGAAATGCCTGGAACTGCAGGATCTGAGTGCGTTAATGATGGTAGCCTTTGTCACTTTAGTCCCAGTTCTCTGCAGGTCATTCATCAGGTCCCTCTGTGTACTTCTGGGATTTTTGCTCATCGTTCTCATGATCATTTTGACCACACGGGATGAAATCTTGTGTGGGGCCCCAGATCGAGGGAGATTATCAATGGTCTTGTATGTCAAAGTCAAAGTCAAAGTCAAAATGAACTTTATTGCCATTCGGACTATACATCAGGGAGTGTACATCTGAACGAAATTATGTTTCTCCAGTCTCCAATGTGCAAGAATAACAAGGGTGTAGATTTGAGACATACACATATGCACATATATAAATATATATACACATAAATAGAGGAAAAACAAAAAAATAATAATAGTAAAGATGCAAAAATGTACACAACAAATATAGATGTTGACATATAAATGTCTTCCATTTTCTTAGAATTGCTCCCACAGTTGATTTATTGTAGATTCACTCTTCCCAGCCTGGTACAGGTCTACAATTTTCGTCCTGGTGTCCTTCGACAGCTCTTTGGTCTTGAGTTTGGACTCTGACTGTTTGAGGCTGTGGACAGGTGTCTTTTATACAGATAACAAGCTCAAACAGGTGCCATTAATACAGGTAACAAGTGGAGGACAGAAGAGCTTCTTAAAGAGGTAGTTACAGGTATGGGAGAGCCAGAAATCTTGCTTGTTTGTGGGTGACCAAATGCTTATTTTCCACCACAACTTTGTAAATTACAACTTTGCCCACAGATTTTAAATTACACCACACCATACATTCCAGATGAATGTTTCTACTGATATATTATGTCATAAGGGCTCTTTGGGTATCACTCGCACATTTATGCATATCTTCTGGCAGTGTCCCCAAGTTAAACAACTCTAGGAATTAACAATATGTTTACTATGTTCTCTGCTGGGGTGGGATTCCTCTGTCTCCAACTATGTTTTTGCTCAAAGATGACTGTTTCCAAGACAAGTTTTCATGAAAGGAAAGTAATAATGTCTTCTAGTACTGCAACTAAGAAGACTATCTTAAACTTCTGGGTTGAGTCTGGTTTATTTTTGACATTTTTTAATTTCTTTTTGGACATTAAAACGCCACTGCCAGATTACATCATGCTAGAGCTGCCATTATTGTCTAAAAGTGAAAAGTGAGTTGGAACCAGATTGAGGATGTGTTTGTGTGCATGTTCAGTTGTGTTGGTTTTTGTGTGAGAAAATAATACAAATATATACACACACACAAAAAAATTCCATTAAAGCTTGGGTATTGATTTATGACAGTTAAATAATAAATATTTTTTTGTAGCAATGTAAAGATCACAAGCAATGATAATGTGTCCTCTCAGCCTTATTACTATGTGTATCCCTGTTGCCCTGCTTTCAACCACGATCTTTTACTATTTTAAATCCTCAAACAAACTTCTTAACATCTTTATTTCTGAAGTCATGATAGTTTTATGTCTATGTATTTATGTATGTGTATGCATGTATGTATATGTGAATTAATTTATATTTTATCCAAATATATATATATATATATATATATATATATATATATATATATATATATACACATACACTTATTTATAAAATGCAATTGAGAATGCTGTGATGAAGAAAGAAAGAAAGATAGAAAGACGCATGATTTGTGTCAAAAAGGTATGTCATATTTTATAGGCAAATAAATGGCCCCTCATCATTTAGGGTTTATAGAGAACAGTTAGTGTTAATGCTTTGAAAAGCCTGGTGAAATTTGATTGGCTCAATTCATCCTTAGTGAGACACTGACCAATAGATGCCAAATGTTTTTTCTCTCAGAAGTTAGAAATACAATATACCATAATTCATGAAGGAATGAGAGCAAAACACAATTTCATCTGGACATTTGACAATTGATTAAATATAGGCATAGTAAATATAGGCATAGTCAAAAATGTAACTCAAAAATACGACCAAACAAACTTAAGGCTGTAACTACTAATAATAAGTTGTTGATGTTATCTGTTTGGACCCATAAATATGATTTCTACTACCACTATGGTGATTTATTAGTAATCTGAAATCTAATATTGAGTTGGTACTTTGTTTAGAAGAAATATTACGTACATTATCTACTGTGTATATAAATTTAGAGGTTCACATTGATTTGTGTATTATATTACACATTTTCAAGTAGTGGCAATGAAATAAACAAAAGTGACATGGAACTAGATTCTATGACTATGTAAATAGAAAATTCTCAGTGCTTTGTGTCATTGTTTGACACACTTTTTGTCATGCTTTCTGGTACCTTCATAGAGCTCAAACAAAGGTACTCATCTAAGAAATTGTTATACCAGTGAAGAAACTCTTTCCAAAAGCTCTTTTTTCCATAGATAAGCACAAATCCACTGACTGTTGTGTAAATTGTGGAGAAAAGAATGGATAAACCCATTGTATTTTCACTTTTCAGCACTACTGTAGATTGAGTATAAAGATCAACAACCAGAAAACAAAGAAACACCACCACCAAGGTAAGGTTCATCCTGATTACTCTCATCTGAGTACCCAGTTTAGGAGCATGCATTCCATTAGTGCTTTCTCTCATATGACGAAGATGGATGGCTAGGTGATAAGAGATTGAGATACTGCATTTTATCATCAGTATGCCTGGAACAATGTCAGCAGTGACTACAAGGTAGATGATATAGCCTAGTCCAATGACTCCATCTGGCATGATTGAGCCACAGTCAATAGTTCCAACACTGCTGTTGTGAAATTTCACAATACTAAGCAATGGCAGGCAGTTGGTAAAGCCACACAAAAAAATAACAATCACACCAGTGAGAACATGCTGTAAAATAGCCTCCTGAATGCGGGTGTAGCAGTGGATTGGCTTGATCACAAGCTTGGTGCTATAAAAGAAGGTGAGGAAGGCAGTGGTCCACATTATTGAGAACTTCATAGAGAAAACTAACACCAGTAGAATAGATTCCACTTGGTCATACATACAGTTTAAATCCACCTGAACCATGGTCATCCACAAGTAGGAGAGGACTTGGTGGCCCATGCTAGCCAAGGATATACCAGTCATTATTGTGTCACCTGGGCATAGATGTAGATGGTTTTTTCTGCAGTTTCTCTGGTTCACCAATAAGATATAGACATTGAAAAATATTGTAAGAATGGCTAAAAAACTAGTTAATAGCCAGATTCCAATCTTTTCCACAGTACTCAGCATGATTGATAACTGTGGTGTATGTACCTGTTAAATAAAGAAAATGCAGAATTTTAGGTTAAAAGACACACACACACACACACACACACACACACACACACACACACACACACACACGCACACACACACACACACACACACGCTTATGCAGAAATATAGAAAATTCTAAAGGGCTCACAACCTGTATACAGTGGTATACAAGCACTGTATATATATATATGGTTATATATAGGGATATATATAGGGTTAAGGTTAGTGCCTGAAAGGTTGTGAACAATTTAGAATTTTCTATATTTCTGCATAAATATGACCTAAATATGACCTAAATATGACCTAAAACATCATCGGATATTCACATAAAAGTCGATAAAGATAACCAAGTTAAACAATTGAGAAAAAATATTATACTTGGTCAATTATGTATTGGGGAAAATGAACCAATATTACATATTAGTGAGTGGCAAAAGTATGTAAACCTCTAGGACCAGCAGTTAATTTGAAGGTGAAATTAGAGTCAGGTGTTTTCAATCAATTTGATGACAATCAGGTGTGAGTGGGCACCCTGTTTTATTTAAAGAACAGGGATTTATCAAAGTCTGCTCTTCCCAACACATGTTTGTGGAAGTGTATCATGGCACGAACAAAGATTTCTGAGAACCTCAGAAAAAAAGTTGTTGATGCTCATCAGGCTGGAAAAGTTTACAAAACAGAGTTTGGACTACACCAATCGGCAGTTAGACAGATTGTGTACAAATGGAGGAAATTTAAGACCATTGCTACCCTCCCCAGTAGTGGTCGACCAACAAAGATCACTCCAAGAGCAAGGCATGTAATAGTTGGCGTGGTCACAAAGGACCTTGGGGTAACGTGTAAGCAACTGAAGGCCTCTCTCACATTGGCTAATGTTAATGTTCATGAGTCCACCATCAGAAGAACATTGAACAACAATGGTGTGCATAGCAGGGTTGCAAGGAGAAAGCCACTGCTCTCCAAAAAACATTGCTGCTCGTCTGCACTTTGCTAAAGATCATGTGTTTTGTTGACGATGAGACCAAAATAGAACTTTGTTTTAAAAGAAAAGAGTTATGTTTGGAGAAAGGAAAACACTGCATTCCAGCATAAGAACCTTATCCCATCTATGAAACATGGTGGTGGTAGTATCATGGTTTGGGCCAGTTTTGCTGCATCTGGGCCAGGATGGCTTGCCATCATTGATGGAACAAAGAATTCTGAATTATATCAGAGAATTCTAAATGAAAATGTCAAGACATCTGTCCATGAACTGAATCTCAAGAGAAGGTGGGTCATGCAGCAAGACAACGACCCTAAGCACACAAGCTGTTCTACCAAAGAATGGTTAAAGAAGAATAAAGTTAATGTTTTGGAATGGCCAAGTCAAAGTTCTGACCTTAATCCAATCGAAATGTTGTGAAAGGACCTGAAGCAAGCAGTTAACGTGAGGAAACCCACGAACATCCCAGAGTTGAAGCTGTTCTGTATGGAGGATTTGGCTAAATTCCTTTAAACCAGTGTACAGGACTGATCAACAGTTACAGGAAACGTTTAGTTGCAGTTATTGCTACCCAGGAGGGTCACACCAAATACTGAAAGCAAAGGTACTTTTGCCACTCACTAATATTTAATATTAAATCATTTTCCACAATAAATAAATGACCAAGTATAATATGTTTGTCTCATTTGTTTAACTGGTTTATCTTTATCTACTTTTAGGACTTATGTGAAAATCTGATGATGTTTTATCTCATATTTTTGCAGAATTATAGAAAATTCTAAAGGGTTCACAAACTTTCAAGCACCACTGTATGTCCATGCTAAATTAATTTTTTCCTGATTTAAGTTTGTGAACAGGGTTTTCCCCCATCAATCAGCACTCAAAATCCCATAATGAGGAAGTGAAAATGGATTTTATAATCTTTTGCAAATTTATTCATAAGGAAAAACTAAAATTTACCATGGACATAAGTATTCAGACCCTTTGCTATGACACTTGAAATTTAGCCTGATCAAGAGTAATGGGAGGCACTCAGAGCTAAATTTGAAGTGTTTGAATACTTATGTACATGCAAAATTGTAGGTTTTGCTTTTTAATCAGTTAGCAGAATTTCTAAAATACTGTATTAATTTACATATTTTGGGGTATTGAGTGCAGATTGATGGGCCAAATTTGCTGATTGTATTATTATTATTATTATTATTATTATTATTATTATCATTTTAGCAAGATCAGACCTTCACTATAATCCAATTTTACATATCTGCGAATGGTGATATGTATGAAGTATAATCTCTAGGCTTAACAGTAAATTTCACAGGCCTAGGGGCTAATTTCCACTTTGAAATTTACTGTTAAGCCTAGAGATTATACTTCATACATATCACCATTCGCAGATATGTAAAATTGGATTATAGTGAAGGTCTGATCTCGCTAAAATGATAATAATAATAATAATAATAATAATAATAATAATAATAATAATAATAATAATACAATCAGCAAATTTGGCCCATCAATCTGGTTTCAATTAAAGGAGTGACCATAAGGTGCGAGTCGTCACCAGGTTGTGTTTAAAGAACAGTAACCTATCAATGTCTGATCTTCAAAACACATTTGTGGATCAATATCATGAACAAAGGAGATTTCTGAGGACCACAAAAAGAGTTGATGCTCATAAGGCTGGAAAAAGGATACAAGACCATCTGAAAAAAATTTGGACACCAATCCAAAGTCAGACATGAGTAGTCAACTAACAAAGACTGTTTTTTGTTCCATTTGGACCAGGACGGCTTGTCATCACTGATTTAACAATGAATTCTGAATAATACCGGAATATCCTAAAAGAAAATGTCAGGACCTCTTTCTGTTAACTGAACCTCAAGACAACACGGGTCATGTAGTAAGACCCTGAGATTAACTATTCCAATGAATGGTTAAAGATGAATTAAGCAAATGTTTTAGAATTGGCAAGTCAAAGTCCTGACCTTAATTCAATAAAATTGTTGTGGTTGGATTGGAAGTGGGCAATTAATGTGAACAAACTCACAAACATCACACCTGAAGCTACTTCTGTATGGAGGAATAGGCTAGAAGTCATCCAAGCAGATGTGATGGACTGATCAATAGTTAATTATTACTACACAAGGGGGGTACACCAGATACTGAAACCAAAGGTTCACATACTTTTGCCATTCAAAGAAATGTAATATTGGATAATTTATTTTAATAAATTAATTGCCAAGTACAGTATTTTTGTCTCCTTTGTTCTCTTTATTGTTTTATCTTCTAGGTTCTCTACTTTTAGATCTACTTTTAGAACTTGGTGTTTCAAGTCAAAATTTATTAAGAAATATAGACAACACTGTGTGTGTAAATGCAAAGGATTACATTACCTTGACTTCGTGTCCTTTATTTAAGATACTTTTGCAGTTCCTCCTATATTTTTTGATATTTTCTACTTTTGAAACAAGAACATGAGTAATCCCAAAGATTTGAATGAAACTCTGCAACACTGATCTTGATAATTGTAGGTATGAACTCAATCCAAATCAGAACTTATCTGACATATATACCTGGGCTGGGTAGTCTCCAAATACTGTGGTTATATGGCAGAATGGAATTATTGGTAAATTTACCCACCTCCAGACTGCTAAGGAAATTCAGTTGACATTCAAATGCCTTGGCTATTATACAAATCACATATTCATGCATTACATGCACACATGTTTTAGAGTGGTGTCTAGCTATATTTTTCTTAAACAGCATGCGATATTGAAAGTTTAGCCAAATTCCATTGTACAGCTGCTGATTATATTCAGTGGGCTGATGTCTTTCCTGAGTAATGGTTTAGGAATTATTTGAGTATGCCCAAAATACATGCAAATCAAATCTTGCAAATCAAAGGTTGTACTGCTGCTTTGCTTACATTCCATCTTTCCTTCCTTAAATAGTCCAGGAATAACTTTATTTGACTAACTAACTGCTGAGCACATGGTGAGAATAATGCCCATGGACCTTGGACTGTGCCCATTCTTCATATGAGTGACAACTGTCCCAGAGACCTGCACCCATTCTGAGTCTGCCCGCCCAGCCTATTCCTCCCCTTTCTTCCACTGCTACCATTTGGCTTCTTTCTCTCCCTCTCCTTTTATTCTTATTTTTCTATTGTAAATAAATTCCTGATTTGACATTTAGTTCTTCTAGCATGTGCTTTGTGAGCCAGTGCTATCTATGTCTCCAGCTTTAAATCTGATGGGTTTCTGATGGGTTGTGCTTGTGCTGGATCTTACACTAGCACCAGGGCATAATGGCCAAATCCATACCTTAAAACAAACAGCTTTATTTTTATTCTGTAAGTGGTGACATAGTGAAGCTGAGATATTTAAGATTTCTTGGTGGAATGGGGCCTTATTTCATAAAAAGATGAGCAAACTGCACGTTAAATATCTGTAAATTGGACCTTCCTGAAAACTCTATACCATATTTATGAATGCCATTTAAACACCAGATTTATTAGTAGAATGTGTATATGTTGAGCAAATACCAGTCATTCGTAAATTGGACGCATGTGCACTTTCCTTTATAATTGGCATTTAATTACTATAATCCACACCCACAAATGAAAATTAAGCCTTGGGACTGAGAAAAACAATAGAAAATCCTCCAAATAGTCTCAGAGAAATAAAAAAAATGGATGCAGATATTGATGGTTTATTGAATGTAGTGCATTAAAACCAGCACCTTTTATTTTCGAGAATCCACAGTGGTGTTTTGGGAACTGTGGTGGTCTAGCGGTTATGGTACTAGACTGTGGACAAGAAGGTCTAGGGTTGAACTCCCACCTCTTTCAAGCTGTAATTGGTTCAAGGCTCTTAGCTCATAGTTTCATAAATTGCAAGACTGTATCAGTTGTATGTATATATTTACTCATTGGCAAAAAAAAGAAATAATATTAATACACAGATAAAAATGTTGGATTGCTGCAAAACACAGCATGCAGCTACATCACAGGAAGATATGTAAATTGTTTTGATGCATGCTCAATGATCCAGGTAAGAAAATCCAAGAAGTTAAATCTGTTCATCTGAACATAGATTTTGTTGGAGAAACGTTTCGTCACTCATCTAAGTGACTTCTTCAGTCTCAGCAGTTGGAAAACTTCCCCAATCTTATATACAGCACCTTTGCAGAACGAATGGTACAAGCACCATTGCATAACAACAGTGATCAGTTGAATATGCAGATTGACATAGCCAGTAACGACCATGGGCCACGTGTTCACACAGGATTGGGGAAGGGCTGCTAGGATCCATTTGTAAGATGGTAGTGAGGGTGATCTTTGATAGGGAGGAACGATGGTTTTAAACGCGGAGTGAAGGAGTCCGGGGTTTTGACGGAGTGAAAAGAAGCCATTTTTGTAAAAAGGGAACGTTTCCATCCCTTGAACCGAGGAGGGGGCCTCAGAGTACACCCTCTCACCATCGTACAATGGACCACGCAGCCTTCCCCAAAATCCGTGTGAATGGCACAAGTGGCCATTGTCGTTAATGGCTATGTCAATCTGCATATTAAACTGATCACTGGTCCCATTGTTATGCAATGGAGCTGGTACCAGTCGTTATGCTGGTGCTGTATATAAGATTGGGGAAGTTTTCCAACTGCTGAGACTGAAGAAGTCACTTAGATGAGTGACGAAACGTTTCTCCAACAAAATCTATATCCAGATGAACAGATTTAACTTCTTGGATATGTAAATCGTTACAGGTGCTCTCAGAGGCTACCTGTGGGTAGTGTACCTCTTGGTGAGAGATTGCTGAATGCTAGACATATCTCAATGATGCACTCGAAGACATTTTGCCCAGTTGACAGACTTTGAGGGGAGACTCATTGGATTGAGAGAAGCATGATGACAAATTGCCAACCATCTAAAGGTTTCTGACCTAGCTGTTAGGATTTATTGGGAGCAGTGGCACCGAGAGGGCATGTACACATGGTGAACAGGCTCTAGATGGCCCAGACAGACCACCAGTAAAAAGGATTGTTTTATCCACTGACAAGCATGTGCAGCTCCCACAGTTTTGTTGTCCACCTTCACTACACACCCCTGCCTCTGTCCGGACCATTTCCAGGCACAGAAGGAAATTTGTTGTCACAGTGCCCATTTTGCGTTCTGCCATTGACAGGCAGCTACCATAGCCTTCAACCATAGCAGTTGTCAAAGGAAAGTATGGGAACATAGAGTGACCAGTGAGCAGACAGCTATGTCTGAGGACTAAGCTCCTGCTTCATCACCATAGGCAGGTACAATGACTGCTGCAACTGACCCAATCCATTTGTCAACCTCACACTGTCTTTTTCCATCACCTGTGAACATCACCTTTGAACAATGGCCAGAATAAGTTTTATTGAAGTAAAGTTATACATTTTTGAGGTACTTTCGAACAATCTAAATGTGGTATTGCACAATAAACAAATACTAAAGTGATTACATGGAAAATTCTTGTTTGAATAGTAATGTAGTGTAGGGAATTGTAATAACTGGAGAATATGGATTTCTGGCTTTTGTGGGGCATAAGAAAGTACTGATAGAACAAAAAAGGATTGAGATATCACTTAACATGTGGTGGATACAAATTATGAAAGTTTGTATGTTTGAATTAAAGTATGAACACAAATGTGGATACTTGGGATACCCCTGTTAAAAAAGAGAAATAATATAAGTACAATAGACAGAAAAATACACCTCAATTTATCATAATCACAGGCAAATACCACATACTGGTAAGTGAGGTTCTTGAGAATGATCTTAAGCATAGCTCTCAAATAAACAATTTATTTATTTATTTATTTATTTATTTAACGTCGCTATCAGGATCAGTGGCCATTTTAGCGACATACACAACCCTACATCAAGACTAGTCATATACATATACAGTGCCTTGCAAAAGTATTCGGCCCCCTTGAACTTTTCAACCTTTTGCCACATTTCAGGCTTCAAACATAAAGATATGAAATTATTATTTTTTTGTAAATCAACAACAAATGGGACACAATCGTGAAGTGGAACGAAATGTATTGGATATTTTAAACTTTTTTTAGAAATAAAAAACTGAAAAGTGGGGCGTGCAAAATTATTCGGCCCCTTTACTTTCAGTGCAGCAAACTCACTCCAGAAGTTCAGTGAGGATCTCTGAATGATCCAATGTTGACCTAAATGAATGATGATGATAAACAGAATCCACCTGTGTGTAATAAAGTCTCCGTATAAATCTCAGAGTTCTGTTTAAAGCGCAGAGAGAATCATGAAGACCAAGGAACACAACAGGCAGGTCCGTGATACTATTGTGGAGAAGTTTAAAGGATTTGGATACAAAAAGATTTCCCAAGCTGTAAACATCTCAAGGAGCACTGTGCAAGCAATCATATTGAAATGGAAGGACCACTGCAAATCTACCAAGACCCGGCCGTCCCTCTAAACTTTCAGCTCAAACAAGGAGAACACTGATCAGAGATGCAGCCAAGAGGCCCATGATCACTCTGGATGAACTGCAGAGATCTACAGCTGAGGTGGGAGACTCTGTCCATAGGACAACAATCAGTCGTACACTGCACAAATCTGGCCTTTATGGAAGAGTGGCAAGAAGAAAACCATTTCTCAAAGATATCCATAAAAAGTTTGCCACAAGCCACCTGGGAGACACACCAAACATGTGGAAGAAGGTGCTCTGGTCAGACGAACTTTTTGGCCACAATGCAAAACGTTATGTTTGGCGTAAAAGCAACAGAACTCATCACCCTGAACACACCATCCCCACTGTCAAACATGGTGGGGGCAGCCCCATGGTTTGGGCCTGCTTTTCTTCAGCAGGGGCAGGAAAGATGGTTAAAATTGATGGGAAGGTGGATGGAGCCAAATACAGGCCCACTCTGGAAGAAAACCTGTTGAAGTCTGCAAAAGACCTGAGACTGGGACGAAGATTTATCTTCCAACAAGACAATGATTCAAAACATAAAACAAAACCTACAATGGAGTGGTTCACATATAAACGTATCCAGGTGTTAGAATGGCCAAGTCAAAGTCCAGACGTGAATCCAATCAAGAATCTTTGGAAAGAGCTGAAAAATGCTGTTCACAAACGCTCTCCATCCAACCTCACTGAGCTTGAGCTGTTTTGCAAGGAAGAATGGGCAAAAATTTCATTCTCTCGATGTGCAAAACTGATAGAGACATACCCCAAGTGACTTGCAGCTGTAATCGCAGCAAAAAAGCGGTACAAAATATTAACGCAAGGGGGCTGAATAATTTTGCACGCCCCACTTTTCAGTTTTTTATTTTTAAATAAATTTTGTTCCACTTCACGATTGTGTCCCACTTGTTATTGATTCTTCACAAAAAAAAACAATTTCATATCTTTACGTTTAAAGCCTGAAATGTGGCAAAAGGTTGAAAAGTTCAAGGGGGCCGAATACTTTTGCAAGGCTCTGTGTATATATATACATATATATATATATATATATATACATATATATATATATATATATATGTATATATATATATAATATTCTATATAGATATATATTATCATACATATATATATATAGAATAAGTTATAGATATATTATACTCAAGTCAATGCCAATTTAATGCAATCAAGAGGCTAATGCAGTCTCTGGGATGTGGGCGGGGAACCAGAGTACCCAGAGTAAATCATGCAGACACGGGGGAGGACATGTAGACTCACACAGAAAGGACCAGGGCCACTCCACCCTGGGATTTGAGCTCAGGACTTTTTGCTGCAAGTGTCAGTGACTTTACCCACCGAGCTGCCCCAAATAAAGGATACTAACAAACTAAAACATGGAAGGAAAAAGCTGAAAGCATGGCCCTAGGAGACCAACTTCTTTAATTGGTACGTCTCCAACTTGTGAGGCTTTTATAACCAAAACACATTATCTACAATCTAACAATAGAGAATTCTTGTTATGTTAAGCTGTTTTATTTTCATTGACAACCCATTATAAGAAAATGCTTAATTACTTTTTGATGAGTGATTCTTTACCAGCTACCATGTACGTTAGTCGTATCATGATCAGTAGTAGGTGAGAGAAGTGTGAATCTACATTTCCTTTATGGTAGTGCATGCCAGGTTACAGTTCCTTGTAAGGGGATTAACCCAATCTCTGTTTTCTGATTGATCTGGGCAACTCAATTTTGTGATTCCGCCTTCTGGCACAGGTTTGTAGCTGGTCAGCGCCTTTTACTTTCAAAGGCTTTAAGTCACGATTGCATGTTATTGTATATTACAGTATTTGTACCATGTCTTAAAGTTTCCGTTATACCGGCGGATCATATTTTTCGCCGCAATCATTAATATAATCAAGTCAAGTCAAGTCAGATATTTATTTATAGTGTTTGTTACAATGAGTCATTTGTCTCAAAGAACTTACAAGGTAGATAGAACCTAATAACAAGCCAATCCCAAAATTGAGCAAGCCTAGGCGACAGTGGCAAGGAAAAACTCCCCAGTTCTAGGAAGAAACCTTGGAAGGACCAAGACTCAAAAAGGGACCCAGCCTCCTTGGGCGGCGTAGATGATAAATCTAAGAACGAAACTAAAGTCATGAAGTCAAAGTTCGAATAAAATGTGAAGTATGCTCATCGGCAATAAGTGGCCCGGGTATGATGGGGCTGGAGCTGATGACGGAAGCAGCTTGAGTGAAGCTGCAGCCGATGAACATCATGTGTGGGGCTGGAACTGGTACCAGAACACAGCTCGGAGAAAAAACAGAAGATGTAATTAGTTATGGATTAAGAGCACAGTGTCTATTAACGATCACTGATGCCATGTGTAGCATGAGACCCCGGCAGCATTAGATATAGCAGCATAGCTAGAAAGAGGAGAACTGGTAGGTGATCCCTCTTGGCTGTGTTACATGAGACATTGGCAACCCCACGGGAGGCAGAAGACAGCAACCCAACGTCTCTGATCAGCATAAGACTCTTTGACTATGAACCCCCAGCTCTGCCCTTATTCTAAGGCAAGGATGCATGAGTCAAGATCACGAGGACCGAAGCCCAGTTCAGCCAGACCGCCCACTCGACACTCCTGGCTAGCGGACAAGGCAGGCAGGCCAGACATGACTCCAGACTCCGGCCCCAGTGACCCAAGCCATGCATCCCGTTCTAAATCTAGTCAAAAGCCTGTGCAAATAGGTATGTCTTTAGGCTAGACTTAAAATTTTGGAGAGTGTCTGTGTCTCAAACGAAAGTGGTAAGTTTATTCCATAATTGGGGGGGCATGTATGAGAAAGCCTTTCCCCCTGCTGTGACTTTTTTAATTCTAGAAGCTAAAAGAAGTCCTGTAACCTGCGAACGAAGTAGACGAGTTGGATTGTAAAACTCTAAGAGTTCACTCAGATAATGTGGGGCCAGGCCATGTAGAGCTTTATAAGTTCTAAGTATTTTGTAATCAATGCGGAATTTGACTGGTAACCAGTGTAGTGATGATAGAACAAGAGTGATATGATCAAATTTTCTAGTTCGAGTTAGCACTCGGGCAGCTGCATTCTGAACTTACTGAAGGTTATTTATAGATTTACTAGAGCATTCAGTAAGTAAGGCGTTACAGTAATCCAACCTTGAGGTTATAAACGCATGAACAAGTTTTTCTGCATCATTAAAAGAGAGGATATTTCTAAGTTTAGCGATATTACGTAATTGAAAGAAAGCAATTCGAGTGATGCTGCTAATGTGCGCATCAAAGGAGAGATCTGAATCAAATGTGTCACACCCAAGTTTTTTACAGATGGACTGGGCAGTACTGGACAGCCATCTAGATTTAGGATAGACGTAGCCAAACTGTCTCTCACAGCCTTGGGTCCCACTAACAGAACCTCAGTTTTATCTGAGTTAAGTAAGAGAAAATTAAATAACATCCAATCTTTTATTTCCTTTAAACAGTTCTCAATTTTGTTGATTGTAAGGCTGTTATTAGATTTGGCTGATATGTACAGCTGTGTATCATCTGCATAGCAGTGGAAATTAATGCCATGTTTACGAATAACTGAGCCTAGGGGCAGCATGTACAGAGAGAATAAAAGCCAAGCACTGACCCCTGAGGCACGCCATACTTCACTTTTGAGAGCTTACACCTTAGATTATTTATATGAACAAACTGGTCCCGGTCGTTTAAGTAGGATTTAAACCAAGAAAGTGCTGATCCCTTAATACCTACAGCATTTTCTAGTCTGTTTAGTAAAACATCTATAGTGTCAAATGCTGCACTTAAATCTAACAGAACAAGAAAAGAAACACATCCCTTATCTGAAGACATTAGCAAGTCATTTAGTACCCTAATTAATTCTGTTTCAGTACTATGATGGGGCCTGAAGCCAGACTGAAATGTTTCATAAATACCATTCCTTTGGAGGTAACTACAGAGCTGCTGATAGACGGCTTTTTCTAAGATTTTGGACAGAAACAGTAGATTTTAAATTGGGTCTATAATTAGATATCACACAAGGGTCAAGATTGGCTTTGTTAATCAGTGGTCTGATAACGGCACACTTAAAGGATTTGGGCACATAACCAAAGGTAAGGGATGAATTTAAAATAACTAACAGTGGCTTTATAATACTAGGTATTACTTATTTGAGTAAACGTGTAGGAATTGGATCTAATAAACATGTGGATGACTTAGACAAGCTGATCAGTGCGGATAGTTCAGTATTAGTAATTGGGGTAAAAGATTCTAATCTTGATTTAAAGCTAATTGTACAGATGTCTTCAATAGTGCTGCATCTGGAAGGTTGCTGAATAGTTTGGTGATGTGATGAGCATCGAGTTTTATGCCTAATGTTTTCTATCTTATCATTAAAGAAAGTCATGAAAGCATTACTGTTAAAATTGCACAGAACGGGAGAATTACTTTCTGTAGGGTTTTTTGTTCATTTGGAGACTGTATTAAAGAGAAATCTTGGATTATTCTTATTTTTCTCTATGATTGAGGGGAAGTATGCAGCTTTAGCTTTAGTGAGGGCATGCTTATACTCTGCCATGCTGTCCCTCTGGGCAATCTTAAATACCTCCAATTTACTATGTCTCCACTTGCGCTCTAGATGCCATGTTCTTTGCTTTAAGGTACGGGTGTGGTCATTATACCATGGTGCTAGCCTTTTTTCTCTAATGCGTTTGACCCTAGCAGAAGCAATCATGTCCAGGGTTGAGCGAAGCACATATTCTAATTGGTTATTTACACACTCAAGATGAATGAACTCCGTAGGTGTATTACATTTCAAGTCTGGTAGGTTTTTAATAAACGCAGCTGGAGTAGCAGATGTGATAGTGCGCTTATTGTGATAACGAGGCAGAAGGGATTTTATTTATTAGAGATAGCCCAAATACTAAAAGATAATGATCTGAAATCAAATCACTTTGCGGGAAAACATCAAGGTTATCTATATTGATACCAAATGTTAATATTAGATCTAAAGTATGATTACAGCGGTGGGTTGGTCCCATCACATTCTGAGTGATACCCATGGATTCTAAGATGGACTCGAACACAGTTTTAAGTGGATCCTGCTCATTGTCAAAGTGAATATTGAAATCACCTACAATTAAAGCCTTATCTGTTGACAGTATTAAGCAAGAAAGAAATTTAGCAAATTCCTAAAAAGATTCTGAATAGGGACCAGGAGGACGGTAAATAGTGATAAGCTGAAAAAAAATGTGGTTTTGACTTCCATAATGATGGATCAGTCACATTAAGAATCAGTATTTCATTAGCCCTGTAATGGGATTTAGTTGTAACACCTAGCTCTTTGTCAAAAATTGTGGCTATGCCTCCCCCGACCATTAGGACGAGGGCGATTAGCATGACTGCATCCAGGAGGTGAGGCTTCATTTAAGGCTAAATATTCATCAGGTCTAATCCAAGTCTCAGTGAGACAGAGAGCATGTAAACGTTTATCAGTGATTATTTCATTTAAAATCACTGCTTTGTTTGTAAGTGATCTAACGTTAAGTAATCCTAGCTTTAGTCTAATGTTGTTATTTCTTTGGGAGCTATTTGTGCTATCTGGGAAGCTATCTCTTTATACTAATGAGGTTATTAAAACAGACCTTTTGAGAGCGTTTACGTTTAGGGCAGATGCGGGTAACAGACACAGTTTCAATAATGTGGGTTCTGGGTGACGGTATATGGCTACCAGCAGACAGTTGGTTAAGCCGGTTTGTCTGCTGCCTGACCCCTGCTCTGGATAGTCAGCCCCTAACCAATCGGGCCATAAGACTATGGGCAATGTTGCAGGAGATGAGAGCGGCACCCTTCCGAGTGGGATGGACACCGTCCCATCCTAAAAGGCCAGGCTTACCCTCAAAGGCTGTCCAGTTGTCTATAAAGCCCACGTTGTTTTCAGAGCACCACTTGGACAGCCAGCAGTTCAGCGACCATAACCTGCTGTAGGCTTGGTCACCTCGCCGCATTGGGATGGGGCCAGAGCACACTACTGCATCGGACATCGCCTTCACCACTCTAACCACCTCTACAAAATTAGCCTTAGTAACCTCTGACTGACGAAGGCGTATATCATTAGCCCCTACACGAATAACTATCGTAGAGAATCTACGGCTCTCGAGTTCACTAAGAATCGTTACAATGTCCGGCACTCTAGCTCCGTGGATACATGTAACTCTAGCTGCTGGTGTCCCTAAAGGGGTAGCTACTTTCACGTGTCGTAAAATAGAGTCACCTATGACCAGAGCTCTTTCAACAGGCTGCTCAGTGGGTGCATCACTGAGGAGGGCAAACCTGTTGGACTCGTGAACAGGTAAAGAGTGGTGCTCTTGTGGACTAGCCTTATGACTACATCGCTGAACCGTCACCCACTTGTCCTGCTGCGAGGGCTCTGCCGAGATGGGGGCTCTAACTTCACCTTTGGCATCCAGATCTGCTTAGCTAGGAGCTGAGCTAGCCTTCTCTAATGTCTGGATGCACGCCTCTAAAACTACAATCTTCTCCGTCAGACTGGCTACAAGCCTACACCTATCACAAGTAAAATTTAAACTAATGACAGAGGAAGAATAGCTAAACATGCCACACTCGGCACAGGGAACAAGCACAGCAGAAGCCATTTTAGTACCATTAATGAATAAAGGTACTTAGCTGTTCGGGTGGTGTTGGGGGGGGGGCCGAGTTGAAGATATGGTTTCAGTGCAGCCGAGGTCCAAGCAATGCCGCTTAAAGCGTTAATACAAGTTCAGTCAACACAAAAGTTCA
The DNA here is from genome assembly GCA_025084515.1 of Ancistrus triradiatus. NCBI lineage: Eukaryota > Metazoa > Chordata > Actinopteri > Siluriformes > Loricariidae > Ancistrus > Ancistrus triradiatus. The sequence goes on along the minus strand of JAJAGP010004195.1, from coordinate 36,024 downwards.
CGAAAAAACTAAAGTTCGGGAAGAAAGAGGTGGGAAAACGACGTAAAAGTTATACAAACAACAATATGCGAAGAAAGACGCAAAACTCTGGTTGATTAGCTAATGGGCGAAACTACTGCGAAAACCACAATCGTATAACTGTGAAAGTACTAAAAACGATTAGCGGCAAAAAACAAATATTAAGTCCGCCGGTCTACGGAGATAAAATGATTAAGAGGTTTGTAAAAAAAACCTACTATATTATACGATGTACATGATTACACAGATGCGATCGGGAATTAAAATATATCAAAGGTAATAAGCTGCTAGCAGCTACGAAACAGCGTCCTGTGTGCAACCGTGGATCAGTCTGGGTTGCCAGATCCTCGCAATCCTCGCATCAGTTCTCTCAGCGTTCTCTCAGTTCTTCTCAGTATTGTAATAGTATTGGATTTTGTTTTATTATATTGTAATGGGTGCTATTGATAGAGGATGCCTACAGGTTAGTGATAATCTTAGTAAAACATACAGTAATAGTTTGATTTATGTTTTGAGTTTTAATGCATGAGAAGTACATGAATTTGTAATACTCACTTTGTTCTAATTATATGGAGAATGATGTTTTTGACATTTGAGTAAGTACATTGGGACCTCAGATGTTTTTTCTTTTCTTTTCTTGATGGTTAGGAATATTGGTGTTAGCTAGGGATAGGTCCAATGGAGGGTCCGAAGGGTCGACTAGCCCGAAGTTGGACAATGTTTTGATTCATTTTCTGAGGTTTTCATATGTATTTTCTTTAAGTCATATCTCTACATAAATTGTCAAAAATTTCTCTTTTTTGGATTGGTCTGGAGCACTATATGTGGCCACCTAGGGCAGAGGGGCCATGGGAGTTTTTCCTGTCTAGATTGATTGAAGGGTATTTAAGGAAAGATGGCTGCCTGACAGGTTTTTGTTCTCACACTCCATAAAGTTGTTGTTATGTGGGGATCAAGGAGGAGCAGACGATTTGCAGGATCCCAGTACAACACAAAGTTTATTGTAGAAATATGCAACAAAAAGGGAACCTGACCCCAAAACTGTGGAGATAAAAACAATGGCAAGGTGGGCCCCCGGGGGGTCCGTTGGACGCGAAGACGGTCGTCCTCCATCCGCGACCAAACCCTCTGGACGAAGGGTGCTGGACGACCTCGTCACTGCCGTTGGGGCGGAGGACGATGGAGAACTGCTCAGTGACACGGGGAGCTCGACAGCAGGACTGGCGTGTGGGAGTAACGCCCTATGAAACACTAATGGCTCACCCTTGGGGCTAAGCGGTGCGAGGAACTCGGGGACAGGGCTAGCGAGTTCGAGGGTGAATTGAGTATGCAAGGGAATGGAGCCAGGTGTTACGAGCTCGATAGCAGAGCCACTGCATGAGACAACGAGCCTGCTGGATGCCGATGGTTTGGATACAGAGTCCCGGGAGGTTGACGGCACCGCAACAGAGCTAACCAGTGCGGCGTACTCAGATACAAAGCTGACCTCCTTGTTTCTGATGGGCATATAATTCTGGTTGCCTTCGACGGCCGGAGTGAGGCTCTGAATGTCCTCGACAAGGGAAGTGGCACCCTGGACGTCTTTTGTGAGCAGGGTGGTGCCCTGGGCACCCCCAGCGAGCGAAGTAGTGCTCTGGATGTCCTTGACAAGCAAATTGGTGCTCTGGGCATCCTCAGCGATGGAAAAAGCACTCTGGGTGTCCTCGGTGAGGGAAAACACGCTCTTGATGTCCTCAGCAAAGGCAGGAGCGCTCTGGGCCTCCTTGGCGGGTGAAGTGGCACTCTGGATGTCCTAAGCGAGGAGAGGAGCGCTCTGGATGTCCTTGGCCAGCCTGGTTCTGACAATGGCGGGGATTCCCCGGCTTGCCACGAGCGGAGGATCTTGTTGGTGATGGACAAGCTGAGGTGGGTGCCGAGGGCGGGGGAGCTTGACCTCGGACCGGCTTGGGGTGAGAGCCGAACTCTGCTCCTAGTGCCTCCAGGAACCGATTGCAGGTCCCGGATTGAAACAGGGGCCAGACCTCAGTGGCCCAGTCCAATGTCCAGCCAGTGAGCAGGAGCCCCACGAAAGCCAACTGGTTACCTTCTGCAGCAAAAAGGTAATAATACAAACATGCCTTGCACTCTGCAAGGAATTTCTGGAACTTGTTATTGTCCCCGTTAAATTTGTCTGGCTGGCGTGGGGGGTCTGCAAGGCTGGGACCTGCCGTCTGCATACCCTGGTGGGATCATTCTGTTACGTGGGGATGAAGGAGGAGCAGATGATTTGCAGAATCCCAGTCCAACACAAAGTTTATTGTAGAAATATGCAACAAAAAGGGAACCTGACCCCGAAACCGCGGAGATAAAGACAATGGCAGCAACCAATAAAGAGTACCAACAGTAGAAATTAACTAAGAGTAATAATAATAATAATAATAATAATAATAATAATAATAATAATAATAAGCACTAATGCAGGTTTACCCGGAACAGAAAAAATACCAACAAATAATATCAATAGCGACAACCTAGAAAAAAACAGCTAACAGAAAACGGGGAACTCTGGAAAAGGACGAAGAGGGGAGCTATGGGGAGCTAATGCCGGCTAGTAGAAGCTACAGGGAGCAACGCCAGCAAGGAGAAGCTACAGGGAGCTAACACTGGCTTGGAGAAGCCACCGGGGGCAATGCCAGCTTGGAGAAGCTTGGGGAGCTGGTTCGGAGAAACCAGTGCCGGCATGGAGACGCTACAGGAAGCTAACACCGGCCTAGAGAAGTTATGGAAAGCTAAAGGCAGCTTAGAGAAGCTACGGGGAGCTAATGCCGGCTCGGAGAAGCTATGGGAAGCTAACGCTGGCCTAGAGAAGCTACGGGAAGCTAATGCCGGCTAAGAGAAGCTACAGGAAGCTGACGCTGGCCTAGAGAAGCTACAGGAAGTTATCACCTGCCTAGAGAAGCTACGGGAAGCTAACACTGGCTTAGGGAAGCTATGGAAAGCTAATGCCGGCTTAGAGAAGCTACTGAAGGCTATACCCGGCGGGGAGAAACTTTGGAAGGCTATAGTCGGTGAATACACCTAAATAGCAGAATCAACAGCACGGACACAGCAACTTACAAAAGCAGGCGAAGCCACACAGCCTTATAAACGCGAGAACAGCGAGCGCAGAGTCCAGCGGACGGAACCGCATCAAAAGGGTAATCCAGAGCGTGACGAAAACAAAAGGTAATCCACTGATTGTCAAGGCGACACTGAACCAAAATGAGCCAATGCTCCCGCAACATAATGGTGAAAGTGTTCAACTTAAATAGTGTCCATAATCAAATCCAAAACAAGTTCCAGGTTGCAGTCGCAGCCATCTTTGAGAATGCGGGATTGTGGGCAATGTAGTCTCAACTTGCCCACGGAGGTGAAATCCCGCTACGGCCGCGGACTGTAAAAGTTGTATTATTAAGGTTAAATATGTGCAGGAGCAATTGTTATTATGTCATAACTATAAAATTTAGGTGTTATACTTTAATACTTTAACAAAGTCATTAATTATCGTTGGTATTTCTTTTATTATAAATAATATCTTTTAAGGTTTTATATATGATTAATTTAGTCATGTAGTAATGTAGTAATTTAGTAATGTATAAATGTTTAAGATGGAACTCCTAGTACTAAGAGTAATATAAAGAGGACAAAGGATCTCTCTTTCCATACCAAATAAAGAGATCATTACGTTAGGACCATATGTTTTCTATCTAAGTGTGCAGAGACGGCGAGTCTATATAAGCTGTTGATTAAAGCCGACAGATGAAGACAAAGATTCCATATTGGCTTCGGATCCTCTCTCAAGCAACCCTGGGTGCTTGATTTCATGCTGTTCTTCCTGTGTAATAAACTTCTTTTTTATATACAAGACGGTGTCAGCGGAGTTTTTCCTTCATCATCTACACAGCATCGCTATGAAATATACAACAATTGCTTGGAGGGTTAGCATGGCAGAGTATAAGCATGCCCTCACTAAAGCTAAAACTCCATACTTTTCCTCAATCATAGAGAAAAATAAAAATAATCCAATATTTCTCTTTAATACAGTCTCCAAATTAACAGAAAACCCCACAGAAAGTGATTCTCACGTTCTGTGTAATATTAACAGAAATGATATCAGGACTTTCTTTAATGATAAGATAGATGACATTAGGCATAAAACTCGATGCTCACCACATCACCAAACCATTCAGCAACCTTCCAGATGCAGCATTAGTGAAGACATCTGTTTAAATAGCTGTAAATCAAGACTAGAATCTTTAACCCCAATTACTAATACTGACCAATCTGCACTGATCACCTCGTCTAAGTCATCATTGTGTTTATTAGATCCAATTCCTACATGTTTACTCAAAGAAGTGATACCTGTCACACTCTTGGCACGAAAGGACGAAGGAGGCAGACGTAAGTGCAAGTGCTCTTGGTTTATTTACATTAAACATACTGAGTAGGGAAAACCACACAGACATAAACCAAGGAAGGTAACCAACACTACAAACATCCCATAACATGCAACAATAAGGCAGGGCTAACACTAATACACACTAATACGCAACAACCAGGCTAATCATTAAATACAGCATAAACAAGAGACTATACAAGGGAAGAGAGACTGAGACACGAAGAGGCAACACAAGGAGACGAACCAGCAGAAAAGACAGCAACGAAATGGGAGCCAAGGCAAACCACCATGTGAAGAAGCCAGACCAAGGAAGTGCACAGAAAGAGGGGTATTTATAGGAAAGGATAACTGGTGGCAACTACAACTTGCACAATTAGTGGCTGACTAAATAGTTTTTTGCCCCACTGTACTTCATATAACATAGAAAGCTCTGCATTATCTGTGTGATCTCTTAGAGTCTTACAATCCAGTTTGTCTACTTTGTTCACAGGGTGCAGGACTTCTTTTGGTTCCTAGAATTAAAAAAGTCACAGCAGGGGATAGGCTTTTTCATACATGGTCCCCCAAATATTCAATAAACTTCCCGTTATAGTTCAAGATTCAGACACACTCCAAATGTTTAAGTCTAGGCTAAATACATACTTATTTACGCAGGCTTTTGGTTAGACTTGTACTGGGATGCATGGCTCGGGTTACTGGGGCAGGAGTCTGGAGTCATGCTTGACCTGCCTGCCTTGTCATGCCTTGTCTTTTAGCCAGGAATGTCTGGTAGGTGGTCTGGCTGGGCTGGGCTTCAGTCATCTTGATTTTGATTTGTGCATCCTTGCCTTACACTAAGGGCATAGTTGTGGGTTCATAGTCAGAGTTTTGTGGTGATCTGGGACGTGGGGTTGCTGATGTCTCATGTAATCCCTCTTGGATATGCTGCTATAGCTAATGCTGCCGGAGTCTCATACTACACATGGCATCAGTAATTGTTAAAAGACTCTGTGCTTTTAAACAATAAATAATTACATTTTCTGTTTTCTCTCCGAGCTGTGTTCCTGTACCAGTTCCTGCCCCTCACATGATGTTCATCCGCTTCAGCTTAATTCAAGCTGTTTCCCTCATCATCTCCAGCCCCACCATACCCGGGCCACACCAGAGGACAGTAACTCTCTACCTCATCTTGTTGGCTGGGGAAGAAATACCGTCAAGGACTTTCCTGCTTACGCTCAATATCCTATAGTGACCCTTTGTATCAGACTACATAATGCTGATATGCACATTTTACATTATTTCATTTGAACTATCACTATAAGACTTGTTTCTTTAGATAAATTAGATTCATTCTTACATTTATTATCTACACTACCCAAAGAGAAGGGGTCCCTTTTTCAGTCTTGGTCCTCCCAAGGTTAGTTTTTCCTAGCCACTGTTGCCCCAGGCTTGGTCAATTTGGGATTGGCTGTAGATATTAGTAGATAATCTAAAATTGTAAAGCTTCTTTGAGACAATGCTTCATTGTAAAAAGCACTATATAAATAAATCTGACTTGACTTGAAAAATGGAGAGGACATGGCTCAATAATAACATTATTGTATTGTTTCTACAATAACAGGCCAATCCTGGAAAAATGGTGTGCGCAGAAGTTTAACAGTATAATATGGACAATGCAAATAAAAACATATGCAGTGTTCTTTACATTTCCCTTGACTTTATTTCATTGCAGCCTGTATGAACCCAAAGTATTTTATTTTATTATTTATTACATTCCAAAAAAAGTTGGGAATGGGCAATTTAGGGCTAGTAATGACAAACAGAAAAAAAAAACTTGATGTGATTTCAAACAGGTATTGTAAACAAGTGATTATAATCATGATTTGGTACAAAAGCAGCATCCACAGACGTCCCTGGAAAAGATGTCATCCTGAAGGCAGTTTATGTTGCTCTAACATCTCAGTGTGCTTTTCTACATTAATGCTGCAATCACAGAAGTCTACATGACCTTTGCCAAGGGCATTTTGTTAGTGTGTGCTGAACTGGTACAATTGCATCAGACACAGCAATGCTGCTGGAGAATTAAAAGAACACCCCATTGTGTCTTCTGGACTGAAATAGTCCACGAGCCAAAAAGTCCAGCCACCAGCATGCTGTAAGCATCATCCTGTGAGTGTTGATGAAGGATTAGAGGATGACCAACACAAACTGTGCAACAGATGAGCTACTGTCTCTGACTTCAGTGAGTGAACAGTGTTTTAAAACTCCATAAAAAATAACACACCTAGATAGAAATGATGGATTGCTGCAAACCTTGGCATGCAGTTATGTTTCAGGGCGATAAGTAAATGATTACTGGTGTGGTCTGGTCAGACACTGGGTCTTGCCACAAAAGGGCATAAAAGTGCTTCCCCTGCTACCCTATAAAAGGCTCTCAGAGGCTACTTTTCGGTAGTTTACATATTGGTGAGAGAATCCTGAATGCTAGATATTGAATGAAAGATATTTTGTCCAGTTGACAGACTTTGTGTTAAGATCGAGGGGACCCTGATTGGAGACTTGAGCCAGAATGTGATGAGTACACAGAGACATGGTTCAGCAGATAGATGTCCAACAGGTGCTGGTTTATTTACAGTGAATTCATGTAGTGCAGAGTGTCCATGCAGTGCAGGTGAGAGTGCTGAGTGGCGATCCATGGGTCCAGTCATGCTCTGGTGAGGTGTAATGACACTGCTCGCCGACGAGATGTCGCCAGCCTAAAAGAAAAAAAAGTGCACACACAGCAAAATAACAAACCAGTAATAATGGGGAAAGAGAGGCTCCCATAGAGCTTTCCCTGTGACTTGTTCTCCCTGTCAAGACCCGACTCTCGATGGCCCTCTTGGCTTGTCCAGGTGAGCCCTATGGAAGGCCTTGATGAGTTGATGAGGGATCCCGGATAGCCGCCTACAAGACCCAACAATGCTCCTTGGGCCCATATCCTTCCCAGTCAACCAGATACTGGAAACCGCAGCCCGTACACCTCACATCCAGGAGGTTGCTGGATGTGTAGGCCGGCTGGCCATCGATTCCTCTTTTTGCTCAGGAAACAGGGGTGGTTGGTATCCCAGGGATGACTCATATGGTGAGAGACTGGTGGCAGAGGAGACCAGTGTGTTATGGGTGTATTCGACCCAGAGCAGATGCTCCAGGATTGTTGCCTTGCCACAACGATGCAGCGGAGCGTGGCTTCCAGGTCCTAATTGGAGCGTTCGGCCTGCCTGTTCGTCTGGGGTTGGAAACCCAAGGACAGGTTGGCAGTGGCTTCCAGGGCCTTACAGAAAGCCCACAGGACCTGCAAGGAGAGCTGTGGTCCCCTGTCAGATACGATGTCCAGTGGGAAGCCGTGGATCCTGAACACATGGTTGACCAGGAGTGAAGCGGTTTCGAAGGCTGTCGGCAGCTTGGGTAGGGGGATGAGCAGATGGCCTTGGAGAACTGGTCCACGATGATGGTGTTGTTCGTCATGCTGTCTGACTCTGGGAGTCCAATGATGAAATCCACGGCAAAGTGGGACCATGGTCTGTGGGGGCAAGTGCGAGGCCTTGCCATGGGCGCAGACAGGGCAGGTTGAAATGAACTCTCTCGTATCAGATTCCAGGTACTTCCACCAGAACAGGTGCTTCACTAAGGAGAGCATGGGTCCGATACCAGGGTGGCAGGAAAGCATGGACCCATGTGCCTACTGGGGACTATGGAGACTGCAACCTTGGGTACAAATGTCCGGTCAGGAGCTGCTGAGCTGGGAGAGTTTCCATTCGTTGGGCCCGCTTGATGGTTTGGCAGATCTCCCAAATGAGGCCGGCCACGACACAGTCCTGGTGGAGGATGGTGTCCTCTGTGTCGGGGTGGTTGGAGTCCAGATGGAGGTGGGAAAGAGCGTTGGACGTTGCGGGAGCTGGGTCTGTATGTCAGGATGAAGTTAAAACGGCTGAAAAACAGGGTCCACCTGGCCTGGCATGGCATAGGTTCAGCCATTTTGTGGCCTGGATGTAGTCAAGTCAAGTCAGATCTATTTATATAGCGTTTTTTACAATGGAGCATTGTCTCAAAGCAACTTTACAAGTTTAGATTATCTCCTAATAATTACGTCCAATCCCAAATTGAGCAAGCCTAAGGCGACAGTGGCAAGGAAAAACTCCCCGAGTTATAGGAAGAAAAACCTTAGGAGGACCAGGACTCACAAAAAGGGACCCAACCTCCTTGGGGGCGTAGATGATAAATCTAAGGACGACACTAAAGTCATGGAGTCCAAAGTTCGAATAAAAGTGAAGTATGTACATCGACATTAAGTGGCCCGGGTATGATGGGGCTGGAGCTGATGACGGAAGCAGCTTCAGTGGAGCTGCAGCAGATGAACATCATGTGTGGGGCTGGAACTGCCGGAACACAGCTCGGAGAGAAAACAGAAAATATAATTAGTTATTGATTAGGAGCACAGTGTCTATTAACCATCACTGATGCCATGTGTAGCATGAGACCCCAGCAGCATTAACTATAGCAGCATAGCTACAAAGAGGAGAACTGGTAGGTAACACAGCCAAGAGGGATCACATGAGACATTGGCAACCCCACGGGAGGCAGAAGACAGCAACCCAATGTCTCTGATCACCATAAGACTCTTTGACTATGAACCAACAGCTCTGCCCTTATTCTAAGGCAAGGATGCACAAGTCAAGATCACGAGGACCGAAGCCCAGTTCAGCCAGACCGCCCACTCGACACTCCCGGCTAACGGACAAGGCAGGCAGGCCAGACATGACTCCAGACTTCGGCCCCAGTGACCCAAGCCAAGCCATCCTGGTCTAAATCTACATTTACTTTTACATTTACAGCATTTAGCAGACTCCCTTATCCAGAGCGACTTACAAATGATACAACCTTACAAGGTAAGCAATTGTGGGTTAAGGGCCTTGCTCACCAGTGGTAGCTGGGCAGAGATGGGATTTGAACCCTGGACTTTCTGATCCATAGTCCAGTACCTTAACTGCTAGACTACCACAGTCTAGTCAAAAGCCTGTGTAAATAAGTATGTCTTTAGCCTAGACTTAAAACTTTGGAGAGTGTCTGTGTCTCGAACGAAAGTGGGAAGTTTATTCCATAGTTGGGGGGCCATGTATGAGAAAGCCTTTCCCCCTGCTGTGACCTTTTTAATTCTAGGAACTAAAAGAAGTCCTGCACCCTGCGAACGAAGTAGCTGAGTTGGATTGTAAAACTCTAAGAATTCACTCAGATAATGTGGGGGCCAGGCCATGTAGAGCTTTATAAGTTATGAGAAGTATTTTGTAATCAATGCGGAATTTGACTTCTAACCAGTGTAGTGATGATAGAACAGGAGTGATATGATAACATTTTCTAATTCGAGTTAGCACTCGGGCAGCTGCATTCTGAACTAACTGAAGTTTATTTATAGATTTACTAGAGCATCCAGTAAGTAAGGCGTTACAGTAATCCAACCTTGAGGTTATAAACGCATGAACAAGTTTCTCTGCATCATTAAAAGAGAGGATATTTCTAAGTTTTGCGATATTACGTAACTGGAAGAAAGCAATTTGAGTGATGCTGCTAATATGCGCATCAAAGGAGAGATCTGAATCAAATGTGACCCCTAAGTTTTTTACATATGGACTGGACAATACTGGAGAGCCAATCTAGATTTAGGACAGATGTAGCCAACCTGTCTCTCACAGCCTTGGGTCCCACTAATAGAACCTCAGTTTTATCTGAGTTAATTAAGAGAAAAATAAATAACATCCAATCTTTTATTTCCTTTACAGAGGCCTCAATTTTGTTGATTGTAAGGCTGTCATTAGGTTTGGCTGATATGTACAGCTGTGTATCATCTGCATAGCAGTGGAAACTAATGCCATGTTTACGAATAACTGAGTCTAGTGGCAGCATGTACAGAGAGAATAAAAGCGGGCCAAGCACTGACCCCTGAGGCACGCCATACTTCACTTTTGAGAGCTTAAAGCGTAGATTATTTATATGAACAAACTGGTACCGGTCGGTTAAGTAGGTTAAACCAAGAAAGTGCTAATCCCTTAACACCAAAAGTATTTTCTAGTCTGTTTAGTAAAACATCATGATCTATAGTGTCAAATGCTGCACTTAAATCTAACAGAACAAGAAAAGAAACACATCCCTTATCTGAGGACATTAACAAGTCATTTAGTACCCTAATTAGTGCTGTTTCAGTACTATGATGGGGCCTGAAGCCAGACTGAAATGTTTCATAAATATCATTCCTTTGGAGGTGACTACAGAGCTGCTGATAGACGGCTTTTTCTAAGATTTTAGACAGAAACGGTAGATTTGAAATTGGTCTATAATTAGATATCACACAAGGGTCAAGACTGGCTTTTTTAATCAGTGGCTTGATAACAGCAGAGTTAAAGGATTTGGGGACATAACCAAAGGTAAGGGATGAATTTACAATAACTAACAGTGGCTCTATAATACTAGGTATTACTTGTTTGAGTAAACGTGTAGGAATTGGATCTAATAAACATGTTGATGACTTAGACGAGCTGATCAGTGCGGATAGTTCAGTATTAGTAATTGGGGTAAAAGATTCTAGTCTTGATTTACAGATCATTAAACAGATGTCTTCACTAGTGCTGCATCTGGAAGGTTTCTGAATAGTTTGGTGATGTGATGAGCATTGAGTTTGATGCCTAATGTTTTCTATTTTATCATTAAAGAAAGTCATGAAATCATTACTGTTAAAATTACACAGAATGGGAGAATCACTTTCTGTGGGGTTTTCTGTTAATTTGGAGACTGTATTAAAGAGAAATCTTGGATTATTCTTATTTTTCTCTATGATTGAGGAGACTTATGTCGCCACTCGCGCACTAGGCGCCACGTTGTTTGCTTTGAGGTATGAGTGTAGTCATTATACCATGGTGCTAGCCTTTTTTCCCTAATGGGTTTGACCCTAGCAGGAGCAATCATATCCAGGGTTGAGCAAAACACACTTTCTAATTGGTCATTTACACACTCAAGATGATCGGGCTCCATAAGTGTATTATATTTTAAGTCTGGTAGGTTTTTAATAAACGCAGCTGGAGTAGCAGATGTGATAGTGCGCTTGGTGTGATAACGAGGCAGAGGGATTTTATTTATTAGAGATAGCTCAAATACTAAAAGATAATGATCTGAAATCAAATCACTTTGTGGGAAAACATCAAGGCTATCTATATTGATACCAAATGTTAATATTAGATCTAAAGTATGATTACAGCGGTGGGTTTTTCCCATCACATTCTGAGTGATACCCATGGATTCTAAGATGACCTCAAAAGCAATTTTAAGTGGATCCTGCTCACTGTCAAAGTGAATATTGAAATCACCTACAATTAAAGCATTATCTGTTGACAGTAGTAAGCAGGAAAGAAAGTTAGCAAATTTCTGAAGAAATTCTGAATAGGGACCAGGAGGGCGGTAAATAGTGATAAGCTGAAAAGAGTGTGGTTTTGACTTCCATAACGATGGATCAGTCACATTAAGAATCAGTATTTCATTAGCCCTGTAATGGGATTTAGTTGTAACACCTAGCTCTTTGTCAAAAATTGTGGCTATGCCTCCCCCGACCATTAGGACGAGGGCGATTAGCATGACTGCATCCAGGAGGTGAGGCTTCATTTAAGGCTAAATATTCATCAGGTCTAATCCAAGTCTCAGTGAGACAGAGAGCATGTAAACGTTTATCAGTGATTATTTCATTTAAAATCACTGCTTTGTTTGTAAGTGATCTAACGTTAAGTAATCCTAGCTTTAGTCTAATGTTGTTATTTCTTTGGGAGCTATTTGTGCTATCTGGGAAGCTATCTCTTTATACTAATGAGGTTATTAAAACAGACCTTTTGAGAGCGTTTACGTTTAGGGCAGATGCGGGTAACAGACACAGTTTCAATAATGTGGGTTCTGGGTGACGGTATATGGCTACCAGCAGACAGTTGGTTAAGCCGGTTTGTCTGCTGCCTGACCCCTGCTCTGGATAGTCAGCCCCTAACCAATCGGGCCATAAGACTATGGGCAATGTTGCAGGAGATGAGAGCGGCACCCTTCCGAGTGGGATGGACACCGTCCCATCCTAAAAGGCCAGGCTTACCCTCAAAGGCTGTCCAGTTGTCTATAAAGCCCACGTTGTTTTCAGAGCACCACTTGGACAGCCAGCAGTTCAGCGACCATAACCTGCTGTAGGCTTGGTCACCTCGCCGCATTGGGATGGGGCCAGAGCACACTACTGCATCGGACATCGCCTTCACCACTCTAACCACCTCTACAAAATTAGCCTTAGTAACCTCTGACTGACGAAGGCGTATATCATTAGCCCCTACACGAATAACTATCGTAGAGAATCTACGGCTCTCGAGTTCACTAAGAATCGTTACAATGTCCGGCACTCTAGCTCCGTGGATACATGTAACTCTAGCTGCTGGTGTCCCTAAAGGGGTAGCTACTTTCACGTGTCGTAAAATAGAGTCACCTATGACCAGAGCTCTTTCAACAGGCTGCTCAGTAGGTGTTTCACTGAGGAGGGCAAACCTGTTGGACACGTGATCAGGTAAAGAGTGGTGCTCTCGTGGACTAGCCTTACGACTACGTTGCACGAACCGTCCCCACTTGCCTGCTGCGCGGCTTCCGGGCTGGGGCTCTAACTTCACCGTGGCAATCCCAGATCTGCTAAGCTAGGAGCTGAGCTAGCCTTCTCTAATGTCTGGATGCGCGCCTCTAAAACTACAATCTTCTCCGTCAGACTGGCTACAAGCCTACACCTATCACAAGTAAAATTTACACTAATGACGGAGGAAGAATAGCTAAACATGCCACACTCGGCACAGGGAACAAGCAAGGCAGAAGCCATGTTAGTACAATTAATTAAAGGTACTTAGCTTCGGGTGGTGTTGTGGGGTGCCGAGTGAAGATCTGGTTCAGCTGCAGCCGATGGTCCACTACAATGCTCGTTTAAAGCATTAATACAAGTTAAGACAATATAAAATGTCACAAAAAAACTAAGTCTCAGAAAGAAGGTGGGAAAAGACTGTAAAAAAGTTATAAAAACACACACTACTGCGAAAGACGACGCAACTCTGGTAATTAGCTAATGGCTACAAACACAAGCCGGTATACCTGTATAGTTACTAAATAACGATTAGCGTAAAAAAATATAATCTGCCGGTACGAGAAGAAAATGATTAAGATGTTGTACAAACCTACTATATATACGATTATAAATGATACAGATGCGATCGGGAATTTAAATAGTTCAAAGGTAATAAGCTGCTAACAGCTACGAAACGGCGTGTGAGCTGTGTGTTATTGCGGAGAATGAGTCTGGGTTGCCAGATCCTCGCAATCCTCGCGTCAGTTCTCTCAGCATTCTCTCAGCTAGGTATGTATGCCAGGTTCTTATGGTCTGTCCAAATGACGAATGGCTGTGATGCCCCCACCAGCCAGTGCCTCCATTCTTCCAGCGCCAGCTTGAGGGCAAGTAGCTTCTGGTTAGCCACATCGTAAGAAGGCGCAAGGGTGCAGTTTACCATCGGGTCCTGACATCTGCGACAGCATGGCACCTGCACCGGATTCGGAGGCATCGTCCTCAGTAACGAATTGCCGGCTGTGGTCTGATTGCACCAGGTGGGGATGATGGCAAACAGAATCTTCATGCAAATGAATTGGCCTCCTTGGACCAGAGAAATGGCCGAGAGGGACTTGTATCAGGATGTCAGGTAGGTAAAAGGCATACCTGTTAATGAAGTCTGGTAGCACATCATTCACAAGCTCCTGGAAGAGGGTTGGGTCATCGGTTAGCCCGAATGGCATTACCAGGTACTCAAAGTGCCCCATGGGTGTGTTGAAGGCCGTCTTCTATTCATCGCCCTCCTGGATGCGCACCAGGTGGTAAGCACTCTTCAGGTCCAGCTTGGTGAAGATGCGGGCTTCCTGGAGTAGCTAAAAGACGGAATGGGGGAGGGGTAGCGGATACTTGTTTCGCACTGTGATTTGGTTCAGCCCTCTGAAGTTGATGCAGGGCCTGAGCTACTTATCCTTTTTTTTCATGGGAATAATCCTGCTCCTACAGGGGAGGATGAAGGGTGGATGAGGGCACCTCACAGGCATTCCTCCAGGTAGAAGCACATAGCCTATCATTCCGGTGCGCTCGGGCTGTAAAGACAACCGCTGGGTAGTGGTGCACCCGGGAGCAGGTCGATGGTGCAGTCGTAGGGGTGATGGGATGGCAACGAAAGGGCTCGATTCTTGCAGAAGTCATCACGCAGGTCATGGTATGCCTGGGGGACCCTGGTGAGGTTGACTGGTTCAGATGTTGGGGTGGCTTGAAGGGTCAGGAGGATCGCTGAGTGCAGACATTTGGCATGGCAGTCCTCACAACACTTAAGCAGCCGTCTGGAGGTCCAGTCGAACCAGGGATTATGCTTCCGCAGCCACGGATATCCCAAAATCGATAATAAACGGCTTTTTCTAAGATTTTTGACAGAAGTGGCAGATTTGATGGTCTATAATTGGATATCACACAAGGGTCAAGATTGGCTTCTTTAATCAGTGCCTTGATAACAGTACACTTAGAGGATTTGGGCACATAACCAAAGGTAAGGAATGAATTTAAAATAACTAACAGTGGCTCTATAATACTAGGTATCACTTCTTTGAGTAAACGTGTAGGAATTGTATCTAATAAATACGTTGATGGCTTAGACGAGCTGATCAGTGCAGATAGTTCAGTGTTAGTAATTGGAGTAAAAGATTCTAATCTTGATTTACAGCTAATTAAACAGATGTCTTCACTAGTGCTGCATGTAGAAGGTTGATGAATTGCATGGTGATGTGATGAGCATCGAGTTTTATGCCTAATGTTTTCTGTCTTATCATTAAAGAAAGTCATGAAATCATTACTGTTGAAATTACACAGAACGTGAGAATCACTTTCTGTGGTTTTTTTGTGTGAAATTAGAGACTATTAAAGAGAAATCTTGGATTATTCTTATTTTTCTCTATGATTGAGGAGCTTTAGTAAGGGCATGCTTATACTCTGCCATGCTGTCCCTCCAATCAATCAAAAATACCTGTAATTTACTATGTCTCCGCTCTAGATGCCGTGTACTTTGCTTTAAGGTGCTGGTGTGGTCATTATACCATAGTGCCAGCCTTTTTTACCTAATGCGTTTGACCCTAGCAGGAGCAATCATGTCCAGGGTTGAGTGAAACACACATTCTAATTGGTCATTTACACACTCAAGATGATTGGGCTCCGTAGGTGTATTCAATTTCAAGTCTGGTAGGTTTTTAATAAAGGCAGTTGGAGTAGCAGATGTGATAGTGCACTTGGTGTGATAACGAGGCAGAAGGATTTTATTTATTAGAGATAGCTCAAATACTAAAAGATAGTGATCTGAAATCGAATCACTTTGTGGGAAAACATCAAAGTTATCTAAATTGATACCAAATGTTAATATTAGATCTAAAGTATGGTTACAGCGGTGGGTTGGTCCCATCACATTCTGAGTGATACCCATGGATTCTAAGATGGACTCAAAAGCAATTGTATGTGGATCCTGCTCATTGTCAATGTAAAATATCACAAATCTATCACACATAAAATTTAAACTAATGATGCAGGAAGAATAGCTAAACATGCCACACTTGGCACAGGGAACAAGCGCAGCAGAAGTCATGTTAGTACAATTAATTAGATAATAAATTAAAGGTACTTAGCTTCGAGTGGTGTTGCAGAGTTCCGAACGAAGACATGTTTCAGCCGTTGGTAAGCTGCAGCTAATGGTCCAATACAATGCTTGATTAAAGTGTTGATGGAAAGTTAATACAAAACGTCACAAAAAACTAAGTCTCAGAAAAAAAAGAAGGTGGAAAAAGGCTGTAAAAATTTATAAAAACACTACTGCAAAAGAAGATGCAACTATGGTAATTAGCTAATGGCAAATTACTGCAAACACAAGCCGGTATACTTGTAAAGTTACTAAATAGCAATTAGCAGCGAAAAATATAATCTGCCGATACTAGTAAAAAATTATTAAGATGTATGCGATACAGATGTGATTGTGAATTAAAATAGTTAAAAGGTCATTAACTGCTAACAGCTACAAAACAGTGTGCGTCCTGTTCGAAATTGTTATGGGGTGCACCTTGTGAAGGGCTGCTCTCACTCTGTTTACTTTCAGTATTGTTTGTGGTGCATGTATATTATCCAAATTTTGGACAAATTGCACTTTTTTTAAAAATAATCTTTTTATTGAGGAGCATAGAAAAGACATTACAACAAATAATCACAGGGCAAATAATGAACAAAAACAAGCAATAAACACAACAATGACTAAAGCCAAATCCTCTAATTTACAAACTCCTCTAGTTTATGTAAATCCTAAAGAAAACACACACTAAAAAAAAGGAAAATGAAGAGAAAGAAAAGGAGGAAAAGAAGAAGAAAAAAATAAAAGTGAGAATGAAATAAATAAATAAAAAACAAAAAAAAAAAACCCCGAAATGCATACAAATTATAAAAAGAAAAAAGAAAAAGAAACAAACAAACAAAAAAAAACATTCTAGTCAGCCGGCATTATTTGAAGCAAATTAAAAAATGCAAGAAAAGCATTCCACTTGGAATAGAATGCAGCACTATTACCTTTCAAAGTAAAACAAATTATTTCCAACCTAAGAAGATACAAGACATCTTGGAGCCACAATGAAACTGAAAGTGGTTTGACGGACGTCCACAATAACAAAATACGGCGCCTTGATAATAAAGAAGTGAAAGCTAAGATATCTGATTGAACTCGAGTAAACGTAGACGAAACAGCAGGAAGACCAAATATTGCCACAATGGGAAATGCACCAATATTGATGCCTAAAACATTTGGCATTATCTTAAAATACTTCGTATTATTATTATTAGTGTGTTGCGCAAGCAACACACTATTGTTCTTCGTATTATTTTTATTATTATTAGTGTGTTGCGCAAGCAACACACTATTGTTCTTCCAAATATTATTTTTATTTTTCTATTGTTCTTCGTATTATTATTAGTGTGTCGTGCAAGCGACACACTAATTGTTCTTCAAAATATTTTTATTTTTTTATTATTATTATTATTATTCCACCTGATTTTCGGTTCGTATCTCCTCCTACAGTTTTCGAGGTATCGACACGGGACAAACACCAAAACGTCCGGCATGTTCCGAAGAAGTGTGCTTGTCGATAGCAAAGAGAAATGTTGTTGCATTCGCACGCTACACTCGCATTTGTGCGAAAAAACGTCCCATTCGCTTGAATGGGATTTTTGTAAAAACTGCCCTAACTCGGTCAATTTTTGAGATACAAACACGAAACTCGGCATGATCGGACCTGGGCTCTCCGAGACCCATCACCTCAAGTTTCGAACAGATATCACTCTTTGAACACTTTCTATCACTCTTTAAAAATCACTCCATTCATTGAATAAGGCAGAAGCTAAAGTGTGCACTCTAGATTTCAGGGAAAATCGATTAATTCACTTTCTCACTAAACAAACTTCTCTAAAATCCTGATACTTTCACCTAGAAACTCCATTTAAACTGCAAATGGTAGAAATACTTCCCTTTCATAATTCAGCGAAAGACTGCAAACAAATTATGTTTCGAGATATGATGATTTTTTCGGGACTAAGGACTAAAACTTCCCTCATTGACAGCCATGTTAATTTTCGAAACTCCAAGGAGGCTTTTTCCAAAGTTTCATTTGTGTTCAACCTGTCATAACCTTTAGGGTTTTTCGTCAATC
The DNA here is from genome assembly GCA_025084515.1 of Ancistrus triradiatus. Lineage (NCBI taxonomy): Eukaryota > Metazoa > Chordata > Actinopteri > Siluriformes > Loricariidae > Ancistrus > Ancistrus triradiatus. The sequence continues at coordinate 17,774 of JAJAGP010004195.1, read as the reverse complement.
CACACCATTTTATATCGTAGCGATCAACAAGGGGTCCTCTCTCGCACAAACTTTTCAGATAATTGATTGCTTAAATATTTTTCGAGTTATCATCATTTGTTTGACAGGTCCAAAATCGCTTGAAACTGAGATTTTAGGGATTTTTATTAATTCACTTTTTCACTGAACAAACGTGTCTAAAATCATTATACTTTCATCTACAAACTCCATTTAAACTTCAAATGGTAGAGATACTTCCCCTTAATGTCACCTCAAAGTATCTCACCTTTCAACAAATTATTTTTCGAGTTATGACGGTTTGTTCGGGACTAGGTATTGATTTTCCTCTCATTGACCCCCATTATAATTGCTTCAACTCTTTTTTTTCATGTGTTTTTAATTTATCATAACTCTGACAATTTCGCATCAATCCACACATTTTTTGTCATAGCGATCAGGAAGGGGTCCTCTCCCACACAAGCTTTACAGAAAAGCGATCGGTTAATTATTTTTGGAGTTATGACCGTTTGTTTGAGAGGTCTGACACAGAGATTTTACATGAAACATGGCTGTGTAGATTTGAAAAGTAACTGTCATTGTCTCTCCCTCTGTCTTTCTCACACACACACACAAGCAAACGCAGGCCACGCCCACACGCAGAGCAGCTTCTGACACCTATTAGGGCCATTGCATAGTAACACAGAGGGAACAGAGGTACCTGGCAAGACAGTTTTCGCCCTACAGCCATGAAATTTGGCAGGCTTGGTCCCGTGTGCAATCTGAGGTGACATGTGATGCCCATGGGGCCCCAGAGAACCCCGGCTGGGCACTGGGGCCCCTGGCGAACCAATGACTGTAACTAGGTCAGTTTTCAATCTATGGCCACAAAATTTGGCAGGGTTAATCATGGGTGCAATCTGAGGTGACAGGTCATGCCTATGAGGCCCATGAGGACCTTGGCTGGGCACTGGGGACCCTGGTGGGCCAATGACCGTAACTCAGTCAGTTTTCCATCTACGGTCACAAAATTCGGCAGGCTTGGTCCTGGGTGCAATCTGAGGTGACATGTGATACCCATAAAGCCCCAGGGAACCGTGGCTGGTGACTGGGGCCCCTGGTGGGCCATTGACCGTAACTCAGTCAGTTTTCCATCTACGGTCAGAAAATTCGGCAGGCTTGGTCCTGGGTGCATTCTGAGGTGACACGTGATGCCCATAGGGCCCTATGGACCCCAGCAGGGCACTGGGGCCCCTGGCGGGCCAATGACCGTAACTCAGTTAGTTTTCGACCTATTGCCACAAAATTCAGCAGGCTTGGTCCCGGGTGCAATCTGAGGTGACATGTGATACCCATAAAGCCCCAGGAAACCGCGGCAGGGCACTGGGGCCCCTGGTGGGCCAATGACCGTAACTGAGCCAGTTTTCCACCTACGGTCACAAAATTCGGCAGTCTTGGTCCCGGGTGCAATCTGAGGTGACATGTGATGCCCATATGGCTCCAGAGAACCACGGCTGGGCACTAGGACCCCTGGTGGGCCAATGACCATAACTCAGTCAGTTTTCAACCTTTGGCCACGAAATTTGGCAGTCTTGAGCCCGGGTGCAATCTGAGGTGACATCTGATGCCCATAAGGCCCCAGAGAACCCCATCTCGGCACTGGGGCCCCTGGCGGGCCAAGGACCGCAACTCAGTCAGTTTTTGACCTATTGACACAAAATTCAGCAGGCTTGGTCCCGGGTGCAATCTGAGGTGACATGTGATGCCCATAAGGCCCCAGTGAACCCTAACTGGGCACTGGGGTCCCTGTCGGGCTAATGACGGTAACACAGTTTTTGACTTATGGCCAAAAAATTTGGCAAGGTTAATTACGGGTGCAATCTGAGGTGACCTGTGAGGGCCATGAGGCCCATGAGGACCCCGGCTGGGCACTGGGGCTCCTGGCGGGCCAATGACCGTAACTCAGTCAGTTATTGACCTATGGCCATGAAATTCGGCAGACTTGGTCCCGGGTTCAATCTGAGGTGACATGTGAAGCCCATGGGGCCCCTCTGGACCCCCGCTGGGCAATGGGGCCCCTGGCATGCCAATGACTGTAACTCAGTCAGTTTTTCGACCTACGGCCAAGAAATTCGGCAGGCTTAGTCCCGGGTGCAATCTGAGGTGACATGTCATGCCCATGGATCCCCTGACGGCCCAGGCTGGGCAGCGGGGCAGCTGCTGGGTCATTGACAGTGACTCAATCGGTTTTCGACCTACGGCCGTAAAATTCGGCAGGCTTGATCTCGGGTGCAATCTGAGGTGACGTGATGCCCATGGGGCCCCAAAGGGCCACGTCTGGGCGCTGCGGCCCCTGGCGGGTCAGTCACCACAACTCAGATGGTTTTTGACCTACCGCCATGAAATTTGGCAGACTTGGTCCCGGGTGTAATCGGAGGTAACATGTCATGCCGTTGGGGCCCTGGAGGGCCCACGGTCAACACTGGGGCCCTTGGCAGGTCATTGATCATAACTCAGTTGATTTTCAATGTACAGCGACGAAATTCGGCAGGCTTGATACCGGGTGCAATCTGAGATGACTTGTCATGCTTTTGCTGTCCTTGTGGTCCCCGACGGGTCACTGGGGCCTTTGGAAGGTCATTGAATGTAACTCAGTCAGTTTTAGACCTAACGTTTTGTAGTTCAGCGTGCTTGGTCCCGTGTGCACCCTGAGTTGACTACAATGACTACAGTCGGCTTTCGACCTACATACCCTGATGCATGTTGCAGGGGCACGCACCACCGCAACACACTCGCAGTTTCTGCAGGAATTGCACTTTCTAGTTTTTTTTTTTTTTATTATTATTCCACCTGATTTTCGGTACGCATCTCCTCCTACAGTTTTCGAGATATCGACACGGGACGAACACCAAAACAACCGGCATGTTTGGGAGAAGTGTGCTTGTCGATAGCTAAGAGAAACATTGTTTTATTCGCATGCTAAACTCGCATTTGTGTGAAAAAAAAGTCCCATTCACTTGAATGGGATTTTTTAAAAAACTGCCGTAACTCAGTCAATTTTTGAGCTACAAACACGAAAATTGCCATGGTCGGACATGGGCTGACCAAGATTCATCATCTCAAGTTTCCGACAGATAACACTCTTTGATCACTTTCTATCACTCTTTAAAAATCACTCCATTCATTGAATAGGGTAGAAGCTACAGTGTGCACTCTAGATTTCAGGGAAAATCGATTAATCCACTTTTTCACTGAACAAACTTCTCTAAAATCCCGATACTTTCAGATAGAAACTCCATTTAAACTGCAAATGGTAGAGATACTTCCCCTTCATAATTCATCAAAAGATTGCATCGCTAAACAAATTATTTTTCGAGTTATGACGATTTGTTCGCGACTAGGGACTTAAACTTCCCTCATTCACAGCCATGTTAAATTTGGGAACGGCTAAGCGGCTTCTTTCCAAAGTTTCATTTGTGTTCAACCTGTCATAACTTTTAGGGTTTTTCGTCATTTATATAACATTTTATATCGTAGCGATCTGCAAGGGGTCCTCTCTCACACAAACTTTTCAGATAATTGATTGGTTAAATATTTTTTGAGGTATGACCATTTGTTTGACAGGTAAAAAATCGCTTGAAATTGAGATTTTATGGATTTTTATTAATTCACTTTTTCACTGAACAAACGTGTCTAAAATCATTATACTTTCATCTACAAACTCCATTTAAACTTCAAATGGTAGAGATACTTCCCCTTAATGACACTGCAAAGTATCTCACCTTTCAACAAATTATTTTTCGAGTTATGACGGTTTGTTCGGGACTAGGTATTGATTTTCCTCTCATTGACCCCCATTATAATTGCTTCAACTCTGATTTGTCTTTTTCTAAATTTTCATGTGTTTTTAATTTATCATAACTCTGATAATTTCGCATCAATCCACACATTTTTTGTCATAGCGTTCAGGAAGGGGTCCTCTCCCACACAAGCTTTACAGAAAAGCGATCGGTTAATTATTTTTGGAGTTATGACCGTTTGTTTGAGAGGTCTGAAACTGAGATTTTACATGAAACATGGCTGTGTAGATTTGAAAAGTAACTGTCATTGTCTCTCCCTCTGTCTTTCTCACACACACACAAGCACACGCAGGCGCCCACACGCAGAGCAGCTGTCATTCACACAGAATGGCTTGGATCAGCTCTTCTGACACCTATTAGGGCCATTGCATAGTAACACAGAGGGAACAGAGGTACCTGGCAAGACAGTTTTCGCCCTACAGCCATGAAATTTGGCAGGCTTGGTCCCGGGTGCAATCTGAGGTGACATGTGATGCCCATAGGGGCCCAGATAACCCCGGCTGGGCACTGGGGCCCCTGGCGAGCCAATGACCGTAACTAGGTCAGTTTTCAATCTATGGCCACAAAATTTGGCAGGGTTAATCATGGGTGCAATCTGAGATGACAGGTCATGCCTATGGGGCCCATGAGGACCTTGGCTGGGCACTGGGGACCCTGGCGGGCCAATGACCATAACTCAGTCAGTTTTCAACCTTTGGCCACGAAATTTGGCAGTTTTGGTCCCAGGTGCAATCTGAGGTGACATGTGATGCCCATATGGCTCCAGAGAACCACGGCTCTGCACTAAGGCCCCTGGTGGGCCAATGACCATAACTCAGTCAGTTTTCAACCTTTGGCCACGAAATTTGGCAGTCTTGAGCCCGGGTGCAATCTGAGGTGACATGTGATGCCCATAAGGCCCCAGAGAACCCTGTCTCGGCACTGGGGCCCCTGGCGGGCCAATGAGCGCAACTCAGTCAGTTTTCGACCTGTTGATACAAAATTCAGCAGGCTTGGTCCTGGGTGCAATCTGAGGTGACATGTGATGCCCATATGGCTCCAGAGAACCACGGCTGGGCACTGGGGCCCCTGGCGGGCCAAGGACCGTAACTCAGTCAGTTTTCGACCTATTGCCACAAAATTCAGCAGGCTTGGTCCTGGGTGCAATCTGAGGTGACATGTGATGCCCATAAGGCCCCAGGGAACCGCGGCTGGGCACTGGGGCCCCTGGTGGGAAATTGACGGTAACTCAGTCAGTTTTCCACCTACGGTCACAAAATTCAGCAGGTTTGGTCCTGGGTGCATTCTGAGGTGACATGTGATGCCCATAAGGCCCCAGAGCACCCCGGCTGGGCACTGGGGCCCCTGGTGGAACAATGAATGTAACTCAGTCAGTTTTCGACCTACGGCCACAGAATTTGGCAGGCTTGGTCCAGGGTGAAATCTGAGGTGACATGTGATGGCCATGGGGCCCCTGTTGACCCTGGCAAATCACTGGGGCCCCTGGCGGGCCAATGACCGTAACTCAGTCATTTTTCAACCTTTGGCCACAAAATTCGGCAGGCTTAGTCCCGTTGCAATCTCACGTAACTTGTCATGCTTTTCCTGTCCTTGAGGTCCCCGACAGGTCACTGGGGACTCTGGAAGGTCATTGAATGTGTATCAGCCAGTTTTAGACCCAACGTTTTGTAGTTCAGCAGGCTTGGTCCTGTGTGCACCCTGAGGTGACTATAATGACTACAGACGGCTTTTGAACTGCTTACTCGGTCCCTGATGCACGTCGCAGGGGGATGCACCGCCGCAACACACTCGCAGTTTCTGCAGGAACTGCACTTTCTAGTTGTTTTTATTATTTCACCTGATTTTCAGTTCGTATCTCCTCCTACAGTTTTCGGGATATCGACACGGAACAAATACCAAAACGTCCGGCATGTTCCGGAGAAGTGTGCTTGTCGATAGCTAAGAGAAATGTTGTTGCATTCGCATGCTACACTCGCATTTGTGCGAAAAAAAAGTCCCATTCACTTAAATAGGATTTTTTTTTAAAAACTGCCGTAACTCGGGCAATTTTTGAGGTACAAACACTAAACTCGTCATGTTCGGACCTGGGTTCACCATGACTTCTCATCTCAAGTTTCGGACAGATATCACTTTTTGAACACTTTCTATTGCTCTTTAAATATCACTCCATCCATGGAATTGGGCAGAAGCTAGAGTGTGCACTCTAGATTTCAGGGAAAATCGATTAAGTCACTTTTTCACTGAACAAACGTCTCTAAAATCCTGATACTTTCATCTACAAACTCCATTTAAACTGCAAATGGTAGAGATACTTCCTCTTCATAACTCTTCAAAAGATGGCTAAACAAATTACTTTTCAAGTTATGACGATTTGTTCGCGACTAGGGACTTAAACTTCCCTCATTCACAGCCATGTTAAATTTGGGAACGGCTAAGCGGCTTCTTTTCAAAGTTTCATTTGTGTTTAATCTGTCATAACTTTGAGGCTTTTTTGTCAATCAACATCATCTTATACCGTAGCGATCTGCAAGGGGTCCTCTCTCACACAAACTTCAGATAATTGATTGCTTAAATATTTTTTGAGTTATGATCATTTGTTTGACAGGTCCAAAATCGCTTGAAAGTCACTTTCTAAACTGACTTTCTGTCACTGTTTTCGCGGAACAAACGTGTGTAAAATCATACTTTCACCTAGAAACTCCATTTAAATTTCACATGATAGAGATACTTCCCCTTCATGATACGTCGTTCTCGTCGTTCTCAATATCTCGTCGTTCAACAAATTACTTCTCCAGTTATGAGCGTTTGTTTGAGAGCTCTGAAATGACAGAAGGCAGAGCACAGACGGGGCTCCGTTCAGTTCGATTCGAACACACACGCAGGCCACGCCCACACACGGAGAGCAGATCGCATAGAAAGATGAATTCTTCTTACTTAGATTTGCAACAACATGTTTAATACGAAGGCTTGATCATTAATGTAAAATATTGTAATTAATTAAACAGTCCAAACCTTTAAGTCGGGTTAAACATCACTTGTAATCCACACAAGCACAAAGTAAAACATGGCCTGCACAGCCGGAAACGGTCAATTCACTACTGTTCACTAGACACTAGCTCCCTCCTACACTCTTAAAGGGCCAGACAGCTCTTATGTAAATCGCATTACATGACAATTACTACATGGCTTTACCAAATCGGCATGAAAGAATAATAAATAGAGATTAATATTTCATGCAGTAAAAATGACACTATGGCCGTTTCTCAATACCAAGTACGCCAACTTCGGACTTGCATACTTCCTAAGTCTTGAGTAGGAACTTACATTGTTTGCATACCACCACAGAGGGCAAAGAAGTACCTGGCAGGACAGTTTTCGCCCTACAGCCATGAAATTTGGCAGGCTTGGTCCCGGGTGCAATCTAAAAAAGTGACATGTCATGCCCATGGGGCCCATGAGGACCTCGGCTGGACACTGGGGCCCTGGCGGGCCAATGACTAAAACTCGGTCAGTTTTCGAGCTACGGCCACAAAATTTGGCAGTCTTGGTCCTGGGTGAAATCTGAGGTGACATGTGATGGCCATGGGGCCCTGTGGATCCAGGCTGGGCACTGGGGCCGCTGGCGGGCCAATGAACGTAACTCAGTCGGTTTTCAACCTATGGCACTAAAATTTGGCAGGCTTGGTCTAGGGTGAAATCTGAGGTGACATGTGATGGCCCATCGGGGGGGGCCCTGTGGATCCAGGCTGGGCACTGGGGGGCCGCTGGCGGGCCAATGAACGTAACTCAGTCGGTTTTCAACCTATGGCACTAAAATTTGGCAGGCTTGGTCTAGGGTGAAATCTGAGGTGAACATGTGATGCCCATGGGGCCCCTGTGGACCCTGGCTGGGCACTGGGGCCCCTAGAACACCAATGGACCGTAACCTCGGTCAGTTTTCGACCCTATGGCCACAAAATTTTGGCAGGCTTCGTCCCAGGTGAAATCTGAGGTGACGTGATGCCCATGGGGGCCCTGTGGACCCCGTCTGGGCACTTGGGCCTCTGGTGGGACAATGACCGTAACTCAGTCAGCTATTGATTTATGACCACAAAATTCGGCAGGCTTGGTCCCGGGTGCTATCTGAGGTGACATGTGATGCCCTTGGGGCCCCTGCAAACCCAGCAGGGGACTGGGGCTCCTGGCGGGCCATGACTGTTAACTCAGTCATTTTTTCACCTACGGCCACAAAAATTCGGCAGGCTTAGTCACAGGTGAAATCTGAGCAGGTGACATGTCCATGCCCATGGGGCCCCTGTGGATCCCAGCAGGGCACTGAGGCCCCTGGCAGGCCAAATGACAGTAATTCAGTCAGTTTTCGACCTACCGCCACAAAATTCGGAAGACTTGGCCCCGGGTTGCAATCTGATGTGGACTTGTGATGGCCCATAGGGGCCCATGAGGACCTCGGCTGGACACTGGGGCCCCTGGCGGGCCAATGACTATAACTTAGTCAGTTATTGACCTATGGCCACAACATTCAGCAGCCTTGGTCCCGGGTGCAATCTGAGGTGACATGTGATGCCCATAACGCCCCAGAGAACCCCGGCTGGGCACTGGGGCCCCTGGCAGAACAATGACTAAACCTCGGTCAGTTATTGATTTATGACCACAAAATTCAGCAGGCTTGGTCCCGGGTGCCATCTGAGGTGACATCTGATGCCCATGGGGCCCCTGTGGACCCTGGCTGGGTACTGGGGCCCCTAGAAGGCCAATGACCGTAACTCGGTCAGTTTTCGACCTATGGCCACAAAATTTGGCAGGCTTCGTCCCAGGTGAAATCTGAGGTGACATGTGATGGACTGGGGCCGCTGGCGGGCCAATGTACGTAACTCAGTCGGTTTTCAACCTATGGCACTAAAATTTGGCAGGCTTGGTCTAGGGTGAAATCTGAGGTGACATGTGATGCCCATGGGGCCCCTGTGGACCCTGGCTGGGCACTGGGGCCCCTAGAAGGCCAATCACCGTAACTCGGTCAGTTTTCGACCTATGGCCACAAAACTTGGCAGGCTTCATCCCAGGTGAAATCTGAGGTGACATGTGATGCCCATGGGGCCCCTGTAAACCCCAGCAAGGAACTGGGGCCCCAAGTGGCCCAATGACCGTGACTCAGTCAGTTATTGATTTATGACCATGAAATTCAGCAGGCTTGGTCCTGCATGCTATCTGAGGTGACATGTGATGCCCATGGGGCACTTGTAGACCCCAGCTGGGCACTGGGGCCCCTGGCGGGTCAATGACCGTAACTCAGTCAGTTCTCATCCTATGGCCCCAAAATTCGGCAGTCTTGGTCCCGGGTGCAATCTCACGTGACTTGTCATGCCCATGGGGTCTAGGAGGACCATGGCTGGGCACTGGGGCTCCTAACGGGGTCAATGACTGTAACTCAGTCAGTTTTCGACCTACGGCAATGAAATTTGACAGGCTTGGTCCCGGGTTTAATCTGAGGTAACGTCACACCCTGAGGTGACTACAATGACTACAATGGTCGAATGGTTTTCGACTTACATACACGGTCCCTGATGCACGTCGCCAGGGGCACGCACCGTCGCAACACACTCGCAGTTTTTTCAGGAACTGCACTTTCTAGTTTTTATTAGTGTGTTGTGCAAGCAACACACTATTGTTCTTCGTATTATTATTAGTGTGTCGCGCAAGTTCACAAGTTCTTCGTATTATTATTATTATTATTATTATTTATTTTTATTAGTGTGTCACGGAAGCGACACACTAATTGTTCTTCGTATTATTATTATTATTATTCCACCAAATTTTCGGTACGTATCTCCTCCTACAGTTTTCAAGATATCGACACGGGACAAACACCAAAACGTCTGGCATGTTCCGAAGAAGTGTGCTTGTCGATAGCAAAGAGAAATGTTGTTGCATTCGCACGCTACACTCGCATTTGTGCGAAAAAACGTCCCATTCGCTTGAATGTGATTTTTTAAAAAACTGCCGTAACTCGGTCAATTTTTGGGCTACAAACACGAAACTCGCCATGACCGGACCTGGTTTCTCCGAGACCCATCATCTCAAGTTTCGGACAGATATCACTCTTTGATCACTTTCTATCACTCTTTAAAAATCACTCCATTCATTGAATAGGGCAGAAGCTAGAGTGTGCACTCTAGATTTCAGGGAAAATCGATTAATTCACTTTTTCACTGAACAAACTTCTCTAAAATCCTGATACTGTCACCTAGAAACTCCATTTAAACTGCAAATGGTAGAAATACTTCCCCTTCATAATTCATCAAAAGATTGCATCGCTAAACAAATTATTTTTCGAGTTATGATGATTTGTTCGGGACTAGAGACTCAAACTTCTCTCATTGACAGCCATGTTAATTTTTGAAACTCCGAGGACGCTTTTTCCAAAGTTTCATTTGTGTTCAACCTGTCATAACTTTTAGGCTTTTTCGTCAATCCACACCATTTTATATCATAGCGATCAGCAAGGTGTCGTCTCTCAAACAAACTTTTCAGATAATTCATTGCTTAAATATTGTAGCGTGATCGCTGGATCTCTCTCTCTTTACCTTCTTCCCCCAAGTCGTAAACTTTACAACATCTTGGAATTCAAGAAGACCCTACATCTGGACAAGATCTTAACCCCCCCCACCTTTGACTCCAACGGAATTGGACGTCTGTTCAAACAAGACATACAACCTTTGACATCTCCAATCATAAACTAAGCACATTTGCTAATTTTGAATGGGGGTTTCAATGTTTCAAGGCCACCAAGCTTTCTTAATTGTCTTCTGACTTTTGCAAAGATTAACGACTTTCTTTCCCCATAGTTGAACTCTGTCATCACAGCCCCTCTTGCAAACCTTATCACCCAAGCCTGGCGCCAGAAAGGCACCCCTGGAGATTTACGACATCAACAAACGCTCAAGAAACTATCGGCTTCCTCTTAAAAAAACCAAGACTCAGCTTTGTTCTAAAGAGACAAACTTTAATTGTATTCACTCTTTCTGGGACAGTTTTTATCTTCATCGAAACCTTTTAGTTACATAACAATAATATTTGGATCCTGAAGTCCAAACCTGCTATATACATTTAAATGATTCATACAAAAGAGTGGATCAAGGATATTCTTTTATATCCACACACCATTACAGAATTAATACATATGTATGTTTACTGAATTTTATGTATCTTCATATCTACTTTGATTGATGTTTAGTGTCATTATCTTTTTTATTTGATATTTAGTTATCTGGTTTAGTATATATAGAAATAACCCGCTTTTGCCTATGTGTTTTTTGATCGATCGGTTTTTAATAATTGTGCACCACACATGAAGTTATTTTACACTGTACCGTTTTTCCTACAGCTTGTATTAATCATAGTATTGTTTAGTTAAAAGTATAGTAAATGCCTGCGCCGGTATTAGAATTGCTTTCAAACGTGTTCTAAGTTATCAATTCAAGGTGCTTTGATCATCTGAACCTTACACGAAGTCTGGCAGCTAAACTTGTAACTTTGAGGATTTTTGGTTATGTGTGATACTTTTCAATCTCTTTTTAGATACGTAGGAATATTATTTAATCCCAAGGTTTAGACGTCTGTGGCTTGTGGTGAAATAAGGCACCGCGATAGGGAGAGCTTTCGAGGAGTCAGCTTCTCATTGGCTGTAGGGCAACTCCTTATGTCCCGCCCCCTGAAGCGGAGCAGTCAAAAGCAACCGGGACGACCGTGAAGTTCAGTTAACTTCAAATTCTGTGTAGTCTTGTGTCTTTTATGTGTTGTATGTTTTCTTCTTTTTGTAAAGTTTTTGATTATTCATTTCACTCAGTTTTCGCGTTTACTTAAAGGTTTCCTGTGTACAACAGTCCTTAAGTGTTCGGTATCGCTAACCCCTTTTAGAAGACACCAGACTCTACGCTCTACCATTTTTGTTCATCCAAGTTTTTTTTCAAGTTTTTGGTTGAAGCTCCGGGTATTAGAAACGCGCCAACTCCACCTTTATCTGTGCAAGATACGCCTGAGTTGTTACGCATGCGAGACGCGAGTACGCGTTGAAGCCCTCAGCCTAAATCGGGAAGGACTCCATTTAAGTCACCAACTCAACGTGGTACACTCGTTCGGCAGAACCCAAAGAGCTAAGCCCCGCTGAAGAAGCCGGGTCAGAGTCACTGTGTGCCAACGGACCGCCAAAGCCTCCCCAATATCGTGCCTTTGGACGGCTGGGCCAGGGTGGAATGCCCCGAACCACTCGAGTGACCTTCCAGGCGAGTACCATTTATGGCTTAATCTGGGTTTCCCTATGCTCGTGTCTCAATTTGTTAAATCTTAAACCCCGCTTCAACATAGAACTTTCACGCCTAAGTAATTTAACATACTATCCCCACTCAACTTAATTAGGTTACCAGTACATTGCAACGTTATTAATTATTACGCTACCGATAAAGGTTTTACATAGAGTCATCTTGGTTTTCCTCCGATTACTACTGTAAGATGTACTCTGGCCATTAATTCCCTGTTCTCCATGACGGTGATACATACATGTTCATCGTCATTTTATGATTTAACTCTGTGATCACTCGTTATTACCCTTAGATAATCTGTTGGTATTTGGCCTGTTTTTGTATTTGTTAATAAACTTGTTTATAAACCTTTTTTGAAGTGCGCTGGTTTTGAGAGCTCATTCATTCAAAGGTCGAGAAAACTACTCGGAATTCACTATTCAGAACTATACTGATCAAGGTTGTTGTTTCTTTTTCCTGGTTTCCAGATCGGCCAGTGAATTATTTATATTTATCATTAATCGATTTGGTGGTGCCTCGTATTTCTTAGTTAATTAATATATATTTTAATTAATAAAGTTTAATTTAAAAATTAATCCAATTAAAGTGTAGTCTTAGTTTGCTACAATATTTTTCGAGTTACAATCATTTCTTTGACAGGTCCAAAATCGCTTGAAACTGAGATTTTAGGGATTTTTATTAATTCACTTTTTCACTGAACAAACGTGTCTAAAATCATTATACTTTCATCTAGAAACTCCATTTAAACTTCAAATGGTAGAGATACTTCCCCTTCATAGCTCATCAAAAGATGGCATCGCTACACGAACTACTTTGAGTTATGATGATTTGTTCGAGACTAGGGACTGAAACTTCCCTCATTCACAGCCATGTTAAATTTGGTGAACAGCGAGGCGCCATTTTTCAAAGTTTCATTTGTGTTTAACCTGTCATAACTTTGAGCCTTTTTCGTCAATCCACATCATCTTATACAGTAGCGATCTGCAAGAGGTCCTCTCTCACACAAACGTTTCAGATAATTCATTGGTTACATATTTTTTGAGTTATGACCATTTGTTTGAGAGGTGCAAAATCTGTTGAAAGTCACTCTCAATGCTCTTTCTGTCACTGTTTTCGCGAAACAAACGTGTGTAAAATCATTATACTTTCACCTAGAAACTCCATTTAAATTTCAAATGGTAGACATACTTCCCCTTCATGACACCTCCAAATATCTCTCCGTTCAACAAATTACTTCTCCAGTTATGAGCGTTTGTTTTACACCTCTGAAATGAAAGAGGCAGACCAGAGATGGGGCTCTGTGCGTTCGATTCAAACACACACGCAGGCCACGCCCACACACGGAGAGCACATTGCGATGAAAAACGGATTCTTTGAAGTTAGATTTGCATGAATATGTTTAATACGAAGGCTTCATCATTACTGTCAAATATTGTAATTAATTAAACAGTCCAAACCTTTAAGTCGGGATAAACATCACTTGTAATCCACAGGAGCACAGAGTAAAACATGGCTGTCACAGCCGGAAACGGTCAATTCACTATTGTTCACTACACACTAGCTCCCTTCTGCACTCTTAAAGGGCCAGACAGCTCTTATGTAAATCGCATTACAAGACAATTACTTTCATCTACAAACTCCATTTAAACTTCAAATGGTAGAGATACTTCCCCTTAATGACACATTAAAGTATCTCATCGTTCAACAAATTATTTTTCGAGTTATGACGGTTTGTTTGGGACTAGGTATTGATTTCCCTCCCATTGACCTCCCATTATAATTGCTTCAACTCTAATTTGTCCCTTTTTTCTAAATTTTCATGTGTTTTTAACTTGCATACTCTGACATTTCTCATCAATCCACACTGTTTGTTGTCATAGCGATCAAGCAAGGGGTCCTCTCCACACAAGCTTTAACAGAAAAGCATCGGTTAATTATTTTTGGGAGTTATGGACCGTTTGTTTGAGTAGGTCCTGAACTGCCATTTTACATGAAACATATGGCTGTGTAGATTTTGAAAATGTAACTGTCACTTTGGTTTTTTCGCCTCTCCTCCACACACACACACACACACAACACACACACACACACACACCACACACACCACATGCAGGCCACGCCCACACACAAAGCAGCTGTCATTCACACAGAATGGCTTGGATCAGCTCTTCGGACATGTACGAGAGCCATTGTTTGCATAGTAACACAGAGGGCACAGAGGTACCTGGCAGGACAGTTGTCGCCCTACAGCCATGAAATTTGGCAGGCTTGGTCCAGGGTGCAATCTGAGGTGACATGTCATGCCCATGGGGTCCATGAGGACCAAGACTGGGCACTGGGACCCCTGGCGGGCCAATGACTGTAACTCAGTCAGTTATTGACCTATGGCCACATCATTCAGCAGGCTTGGTCCTGGGTGTAATCTGAGGTGACGTGTGACGCCCATAACGCCCCAGAGAACCCCGGCTGGGCAATAGGTCCCTGGCAGGTCTATGACCGTAACTCGGTCAGTTTTCGACCTACGGCCACAAAATTTGGCAGGCTTGGTCCAGTGTGAAATCTGAGGTGACGTGATGCCCATGGGGCCATTGTAGACCCCAGCTTGGCACTGGGGCCACTGGTGGGCCAATAACCACAATGCAGTCAGTTTTCGACCTACGGTTATGAAATCTGGCAGGTTTAATCACGGCTGCAATCTGAGGTGACATGTGATGCCCATGGGGTCCATGAGGACCAAGACTGGGCACTGGGACCCCTGGCGGGCCAATGACTGTAACTCAGACAGTTATTGACCTATGGCCACATCATTCAGCAGGTTTGGTCCTGGGTGTAATCTGAGGTGACATGTGATGCCCATGGGACCACTTTGGACCCCGACTGGGTACTGGGGCCTTTTGAGGGCCAATGACCGCAACTCAGTCAGTTTTAGACCTATTGCCACAAAATTTAGCAGGCTTGGTCCCAGGTGCAATCTGAGGTAACATGTCATACCCTGAGGTGACAACAATGACTACTGTCAGCTTTCGACCTACATACTCGGTCCCTGATGCACAAGGCCAGGGGCATGCACCGCCGCAACACACTCGCAGTTTCTGCAGGAACTGCACTTTCTAGTTATTATTATTATTTCACCTGATTTTCGGTTCGCATCTCCTACTACAGTTTTCGAGATATCGACATGGGACAAACACCAAAACGTCCGGGATGTTCCGGAGAAGTGTGCTTGTTGATAGCTAAGAGAAATGTTGGTTCATTCGCACGCTACACTCACATTTGTGCAAAAAAAAGTCCCATTCACTTGCATGGGATTTTTTAAAAAACTGCCCTAACTTGGTCAATTTTTGAGCTACAAACACCAAACTCGGCATGGTTGGACCTGGGCTGATCGAGACCCATCATCTCAAGTTTCGCACAGATTGCACTCTTTGAACACTTTCTATCACTCTTTAAAAATCACTCCATTCATTGAATAGGGCAGAGGCTAGAGTGTGCACTCTAGATTTCAGGGAAAATCGATTAATTCACTTTTTCACTGAACAAACATCTCAAATCCTGATACTTTCACCTAGAAACTCTATTTAAACTGCAAATGGTAGACATACTTCCCCTTAATCATTCATCCAAAGATGGCATCGCTAAACAAATTATTTTTCGACTTATGACGATTTGTTCGACACTAGGGACTGAAACATCCCTCATTGACAGCAATGTAAAATTTGGGAACGGCGAGGCGCCTTTTTTCAAAGTTTCATTTGTGTTTAACCTGTCATAGCTTTGAGGCTTTTTCGTCAATCCACATCATCTTATATCCTAGCGATCTGCAAGGGGTCCTCTCTCACACAAACTTTTCAGATAATTGATTGGTTACATATTTTTGGAGTTATGACTGTAAGTGCGGTTACTTAAATGTGTTTGAACATATGTGTCAATGTAAGTCTAAAATCTTTAAGTTCATAATTTCATACACTGTATTAAAGTAAGTAGTTCATTGTATGGTTAAAACACTGAGGCGTGAAGTCCCGTATCTCGCGAGAATGCGTTGCAGCGTGCGGCAAGATTTAATGGTTATTTTTTGTGCTTGTGAACTGGAGAAGGCTGGAGGTTGCTGCAAGGCTCCGTTTATTATTTGAAAAGTAGTGCACGAGTGTTCGAAAGGCAAATGGACAGTCAAAGACACACTTGACGCACTTTCAAAGACTCAAGAACCTCTTTTCATGACAAGCAGCCAACGAGGTATTTGTTTACGTTGCTCAGTGCGTTCGTTTCATGCTAGCGCTAGGCGCTATTATCTTTTTCATTTCAAGCTGTTTATTGATATATTTGTGTAATGTGCATACAAATACAGTTCTCACGGCGTGATTCAGAGGCTAAAGAGAGAGAAGTCAAGGTCAAGGAATAAACGCCCGTTTCAAAGAACCGACCTGTGTCTGTTGGAGAGGAGCTACAATGACCATCAGAGGTCCGAAATCGCTTGAAAGTCACTTTGTACACGGACTTTTCGCGGATCAAACGTGTGTACAATCATTATACTTTCACCTAGAAACTCCATTTAAATTTCAAATGGTAGACATACTTCCCCTTCATGACACATCCAAATATCTCCTCGTTCAACAAATTAGTTCTCCTGCTATGAGCGTTTGTTTAAGAGCTCTGAAATGAAAGAAGGAAGAGCACAGACACGCTCTGTTCTGTTCCATTCAAACACACACGCAGGCCACGCCCACACACAGAGAGCACATTGCAATGAAAGACGGATTCTTTGAACTTATATTTGCATCAATATGTGTAATATGAAGGCTTCATCATTACTGTAAAATATTGTCATTAATTAAACAGTTCAAACCTTTAAGTCGGGTTAAACATCACTTGTAATCCATACGAGCACAGAGTAAAACATGGCCAGCACAGCCGGAAACGGTCAATTCACTACTGTTCACTACACATTGCTGACTCCTTCACTCTTAAAGGGCCAGACAGCTCTTATGTGAATCGCATTACATGACAATTACTACCTGGCTTTACTAAACTGTAACTCAGTTACTTATTGACCTTTGGCCACAACATTCAGCAGTCTTGGTCCCAGGTGCAATCTGAGGTGACATGTGACGTCCATAACGCCCCAGAGGGCCAATGACTAAAACTCGGCCAGTTTTCGACCTACGGCCACAAAATTTGGCAGGCTTGGTCCTGGGTGAAATCTGAGGTGACATGTCATGGCCATGGGGCCCCTGTGGACCCCGGCTGTGAACTGGGGCCGCTGGCGGGCCAATGACCGTCACTCAGTCGGTTTTCAAACTATGGCCACAAAACTTGGAAGAGTTGCTGTAGGGTCAAATCTGAGGTGACATGTGATGCCCATGGGGCCCCTGTGGACCCCAGCAGGACACTTGGGCCCCTGGTGGGCCAATGAACGTAAGTCAGTCAGTTATTGATTTATGACCACGAAATTCGGCAGACTTGGTCCTGCATGCTATCTGAGGTGACATGTGATGACCATGGGGCCCTTGTAGACCCCAGCAGGGAACTGGGGCCCCTGGCGGGCCAATGACCGAAACTCAGTAAGTTTTCGTTCTACGACCATAAAATTAGGCAGGCTTGGTCCCGGGTGAAATCTGAGGTGAAA